>WNLN01000421.1:0-22273 GCA_021347865.1 Sarocladiaceae sp. CBMAI 1973
AGATGCTCAACCTTGCGTCCTCCTACAATGGGGAAGACGTTTGACGTCTTGGACATGACATACGCCAGCGCCACAGCAGTATGCGATATGTTCTCACCGTGCTCGGCGGCCACCTTGGCGAGCGCTTCACCCATGGCTTCCTCCTCCGGCGTCTGCTCTTGGACCGGCTTCATGAAAGTCCGAATGCCTTCGCCACTGCTCTGACGCTCCGCGAGAGCCTTCTTGGGGAAGAATCGACCCGCACCGAGAACGTCCCAGGGTGCGAGAGCCATGCCGAAGTGGCGTGCCATCGGGATGATGTCGCGCTCAAAGTCGCGCATCATGACGTTCCACCGGCCCTGGTAGATAGAGAACGGTGTCTTGCCGTGAGAAGTCGCATAGACATTCGCAGCTGACACCACCCAGGCGGGGCAGTCGGAGATGCCCAGGTAGAGGACCTTGCCTTGCTCAACAAGGATATGTAGGCTGTCCATGATCTCCTTGATTGAGGTTGTGTGATCCCACCAATGCATATACATGATGTCAATGTAGTCTGTCTGCAACTTGCGCAGCGAGTCACGGACGCTAACGTGCAAGCTCTTCTTATGATTTCCTGATGTGTTTGGAGCATTGCCTTTGCCGAGTGCGTGAGCGCGGTAGTCAGACGTGTACTTCGTCGCAATGATGAGCTGGTCGCGATTCTTGCGTTCGGCCATCCACTCTCCAATCCAGGTTTCTGACTCTTCATTTTGGTAGCCGTTTGCGGTGTCGATGAAGTTTCCCCCACACTCAACAAAGGCATCGAGAAGTTTGAAGGATTTCTCTTTGTCCATTGAGCCCATTCCCTTTGCCCAAGCTTGGCCGATGGACATCGCGCCAAGCTGGAGTGGGGAGACACGGATTCCGGCCGACGGGCATAGCACGCGTAGGACGCCGAGATCCGTGGCAGGCTTATGTTCTTGTGAAGCCATGATAGCTAGTTGAGTTGAGAGTGATGAGATAGGCGCGATCGCTTCTTTCACAGTTCAAGGCAGACAGTGATGTGCTGGAAGTGTTGCAGGTGCGGAAAACCACAAGCGAGACAAGTGGTGTAAGTTATAGCCAACAACATGGATGACTCCACAGCTGCGTGCATCCGTATGAGACCCCTCTTCTAGCTCGCTTCAGTTCCATCCAGGAGCGATATGTCCGATTTGCACAATCGATGATCCGGACAATGAGGGAGGCGGGCCTATCAGGATGGGCAAATCGACTTCCTGGAAATAGGCCGGGGTGTCTCCAACCGAGCTCAACCATATCAATGTGGGGGCGCCACCTTCCCCATGTTCATGACATCAGGTCTTCAAGGATGGCTTCGAGTTCATCTTTGCCAAATGGCAGGCTCAAAAGCTCAGTGCCGAAGGCATCTTTTCGGCTCGTGATGATTTGATGATCATGGAATCTGTTGAGTGTCAGCATGCTTGGGTTGCTCAATTGCGGGGAGACACTTACTCCTTGAGCAGAGTGCGGAATGCCATCTCTGAACTGCAGATGAATTCTTCTTCCGCCTTGTTGTACACCATCTTGTACTCGATGCCGACTTCCTCTGCCGCCATGTCGTCATCCTCCATCGCGATGAGCACTTCGCCCACAATGAGCTGGAAAAGGTTCCTGGCATTCTCCGGAAGACTGCGTAGCACAAAGGCCACACCTTCCCTGCCGTTGACTCTTCTGGCCTTGCGACCGAGCAGTTCATGGACCTCGTCGATGACATCAAGCTCGACTTGAAACGGCGCGAATGTGGTAGAGTCGTGGAAAACGAAGTTGAATGCTGATCGAACACCAATATCCCACATCAGGGGGAAGTCAGGTGTGTCAACCGAACATATAAGCTGGATCTGGGGGTGTGCGGCCAGCTGCGCAAATATCGCCTGGCTGATCGGCTTGCGAAGGGGTGGTGCGTCAATTGAGTTCACTATAAGAGAAAGTCGTTGGTCGCCTGCAGAGATGTGAGAGAGAATGCTCTGAGCCATGAGAGCTGGCTGGCCCTGAGGAATTCTCTGTGTGGGATCCAAGGCTGCCTTTATGGTCGTAAGAATCTCTTTGATGCTTGTAGTTGGGGCATAGCCATTGATGAGTATGATCTGGTGATTTGTGTGATCCATCTCAGTTGCGTAGAGATGTTTCGCAAACCGGGTCATCAGCGCCCGCTTAGAACCGAATCCAAACAGACAGACGCTGAAATCCTGTTTTAGTTCGAATGTCCATTGTGGAAAAGACTCGACATGAAGCGACTCCAGATACTCGATATCGTTGCGATGGGGGTCCTCCTGGTTTTGTAGGATAGAGAAGTACTCCTCGTGGGACAAAAGCGCAAGTGATTCCAGCGTATTGTCCGATGTCTTTGGTCTTCCAGGTTTGTTGTGCAAAAAGTATAGCTCGTGGGGTGGCAGATCGCGTGGCGGCGTCGGGGATTTGGCTCGCTTTCGCCTTTGCTTGCGTCCAGAGATTTTGGAAGGTGTATCTGGTTGTTCGGCACCAGTAGCAGCTGAGGCTACATCGTCATCTTCGGTATGGTCGCCATTTGTGGTAGCTCGTTCACTCGTCTCTCCATCGAGTCCCTCATCCTCGCTCGACCCGTAGATTTCTTTTGCTAAGTGGTCTGCGTCGTCGCCGTCGTCGCTCTCGTCGTCACCGACAGTTCTTTGTATCATCGCTTTGACGCTTTTCCTCCTGGCTGAACGGTCGGCTGCTTGTTTCAAAGGTGTGAAGCCCCCGACATTGTTCATGCCTTTCTCAGGGGTCTGAACTGTGCCCAAATCGTGATGCTTGGGGGTGGGAGTACCATTTGACTTCGGCGGACGCCCTCGTTTTCGTGGAGTGACTTGAGGCGTTGTATCAGCGCCACTTTGTGCGATCTCATCCTCGGTCGTCCCAGTCATGGAGAAGTCATCCCCGGCTTGAAAGTCGTAGAGATTCATCGGCTCGACAAGGTCGAGTCAGAGTGTCAGGTATTCTAGATGACAGGTCTATATCAATTCGGTCGATTCATGCGCCTTTTCTCGAATGCAATTGGCCCTCTATTGAAGCTCGGGTCCTCAAGGCGTCGAGTTTTGTGTAAGCTGTTGCAGTTGGGTTCGTGAATCAGATTCACAGTCATGAATTTGGGTGGACCGCGCGTTGGTAGACGCGTCGCACTTAACGAATCGTGGCTGACCGTGGAACTGTGGCGCCACCTTAGCCCTGCTTCAGCAATCAAGCTGCTCCGATTGTAACGTCGGCAGCTTGTCAGCATTGGCTCTATTTTAAGCGACAAGAACGACCACCATTCTACTTTATCATCATCGAAAGCTCATGCACCTTGAGACCAGACATCGAAATAAGCTAGCCTCATCAAGCCTATTCTCACGATGCTCAACCTCAATCTATCTGCGTCCCTGAACGTCTTCAAGCTGCTCTTCAAGCCGGGGTTATGCATGCCTCACCATACTGCTGCCACATTCAACGATCTACCGATCCCGTTGGACAGAGGCCTAGTCAAGGAAGGCCGGAGAGTCGATATTAGAGCAGTGGTATTGGACAAAGATGATTGCTTTGCCATACCGGATGATAGCGAAGTTTATGAGCCGTACCGAGTGAGTTTTCCAGCACTAAGACCACACGACGATACCATCGCCTGACCATTGCCAGGCCCGTTTCGAAGCATTAAAACAGCAATATCCAGGTCGAAAACTGCTGGTAGTCTCCAACACTGCCGGTGCCGCAAGCTGGGACAAGGGGCTCAAGATTGCCGAAGAGGTTTATAGACACACTGGTGTTCACGTGTTATCGCACTCTAACAAGAAGCCCGGCTGCGGAGACGAGATCATGGATTACTTCAAGCAATACCCCGAGACAGGCGTTACCAGTCCGGCGCACATTGCCGTGGTTGGCGACCGGTTGACAACTGACATGTTTCTTGCGAATAAGATGGGCGCTTTTGGCTTTTGGATCAAGGACGGAGTCGTGCCCTTGAAAGAGAAAAACTTTGTGAGTATCGACCAAGGAAACAACAGCGCTTCAATTGCCTGACTGGTCTCAGTTTTCGAGGATTGAGCGTCCACTGGCTTCATTCCTCCTTCGACGAGGGGTCCGACCCCTTGAGCCGATCAGTCCTTTCGAGGAGCCATGAGTTGTCCATCTGGGAGCTCAAGGTTGGAAGCGCAACCGACAGTCCAGTACCCTAATTTGCAGGCTCTGGCATAAGATCTTTCGCAAGCCTAGCCTAATACGTCGTCCGTACTGGTCGTGAATCACAGTCGTCTGAACTCTGGCGTTGGCACTTCACGACTTGCTGGTCTTCAATCCACTGACCGCCGCTCGGCAACGCACTCCATCCTTCCCTCAATCACGTTTGAATCGAGACACTTGTACCTCTTCCAATCACCTTTGCTTTTCTGGCTCTTCTATTTATGAGGCATATCTTCTTGGCCACCGCCACACGCAATTGTGTCGACTGCTTCTTCGCGCTTTAGAAACGTTCATCCCGCCAAACGCGAGCGCCACCTCGGCATCTTCCGAAAGAAAGCACAATGGGTGGCAAGACATGGTCTTTCGAAGAAGAACGATTCTTTTGGAATGACCTCATTCCACAGTCCCCGAAGGGTGTGGTCGCTGTAAAAAGGATTCTGGACTGGGAGATGTGTGCCCGCCGAATGCAGGCAGCCATGGGTGCTCAAGCCCGCCGCCGCTATACCAAGTTGATGCTTTGTGAGTTTATCTCTGCTGATACACTACAAGCATTGAGCTGATAGATCGCAGTTGAGCATTACTTTCAAAACGTCTCGACCGGGCACATGTCACCACACGCTTTGGCTTTCGTGAATGAGCATAAGCGGCAGCTCAGTAAGTTTTCTACCTATCATACCCATTTTTCTTCTCGCTCATCACGATAGCTGCGGATGCCGACTCTGCGAATGAGGATACTCAGGTTCTTGGGAGTAGCACCGGCAACCGGGGCCACGACACTGGAGCACAAGAGAAAACCACGGTGGCTACCAATGCCATTCAATCTCCACCAGTCCGCAACATGTCACTTGCGAGGGACCATCGACAGCTCCCTCGGCTCGAGATCCCATCCTACCTGCCTCAACAGACGGCGGCTCTCGTTTCTGAAAGCTCAACGGACCCTAATTCGTACCAATCCACGCCAACAACGGCGTTCCCAAATTGTTGGATGTTGCCACCTCGCTTTACGCTACAGAGTCAAGCATCACCGCACGAGTATGTTTCGTCGCCAAGCTACCCAACGTACGGCTCAGGACGAGCACCTTTGGCCCAGATGGATAGCCCCGAGTCCTCGCGCCTAATGTCCTCATACACTTCATTGCCCTCACCAATGCCATCTTTCGTCAACTCGGAGTCGCTGCCGCTACCAATGCCGCCTGTCCACAGCTCCAAGCGCAAGTACGAAGACTCTTACTTACGCGGCCCCAATCCTGACGGACCAAAACGAGTGGCTTTTTCATCGCCAAACTTGCCCTTGGACACTCTTGCGATAGCTGCATCTATGGAACACCTGGCTGGGGGCATGAGCCTTCCAGTAGACTTTCCTGTTCATTTCCCGGCAAACTTGATGCCAGCGAACCCGCTTGGGTTCTCTGCGGTATCCTCGACGACACCATCTCAAGACGACGAAGCGAGTCCTGTGGATGACCCTAGCGCCGACCCTGGGCATGCAGAGCACGACAACGTACTGGACGTGAACGGCTGGAGCCTCTAGATGGTCAGTGATAGGACGACTTACTTGGCGTGCATGTGCGCTACCAAGTAACTGTATGTTCGGGGATTGGCACGGCTATGACAGAAGGGTTGCGGTTGTTGAAGACCGAGTATTAATTTGTCTTTTGGCCACTTTGCGTGTGTGGTGGACACAGGCTTACAAGACGGGGGCTCGTGTTTCGGTCAAGGAAGACAAGTAACTGCAGGAGACTTTTATAATTAATTGTTCGCTCTTCAGGCGCTTTAAAATGAATGAGCAGTCGACCTTGCCAGTCATGTTTCCCATGAGTATCTCGAGTACCACGATCACATGCGGCTACAGCTGGCTTTGACACGGAGCTGTCCTTGTGCTCGCAAGCCTATGCCTTCCCACGCCTGGAATTGGGCAACAAGACCGGAGGCAAGCATTGTATCAAACCCAATCATGCCTTAATTTGTTTCATTTCATTTGTTTTGCGGGTACATCATCCAGCTTTCAGTTTTGCTCTTACACCCCCAGCACGTCGTAGTCTTGGGGCCGCCACGCCGGTCGGGAAAAAGCGGACCCGGACCCCATGGCAGAAATTATTCCAAAGTCGCAATCGCGTCGCCTCAGGGTCTAACTCCTTGCTTGACCATACCGTAATTCCATCGCTTTGCCATCGACACTTCAACTTAAGCCTCTCCATTCCTCTGTTCGAAGCTACCCGCCTTTGGAACGACCTCCATCAGTAAAGAGCAGCGAAGACTCGATTCGCCCCCGACCTACAAGCACACGAGCACAATGAACTTCGGAGGGGCAGCACCATCACCTGTCGCCGCAATGGGCGGCGGCGCTGATCCTGGAGTTAAGGCTGTAGGAGCACCTTCCGAAACCAGTCGCATGATACTCTAGACACTGACAGATGGTCTATAGGCACAAGAAGCGATGAACTCGTGCGCAGGGAAGGCCATCATGTCCGGCGTCATGGGCTTTGGCATGGGTGGTCTCTTCGGTCTCTTCATGGCCTCCGTAAGACTCACCACAGCGCATCGACTATGTACAGCTCGAAACTGACTTTCTCCTCTGTGTAGATGTCCTACGATACCCCCTTCGGCTCCCCGACCCCCGGTCCCAATGGCCAGACCATCGCGGCCCTCCCCCTCAAGCAACAGATCAAGATCGGCTTCAAGGACATGGGCACAAGATCCTACTCCATGGCTCGCAACTTCGGCAAAGTCGGTGCGCTGTTCGCCGGTATCGAGTGTGGTGTGGAGGGTCTGCGTGCGAAGAATGATCTTGGCAACGGCGTCGTTGCTGGATGCTTGACAGGCGGTATCCTTGCGAAGAACGCTGGCCCGCAGGCAGTGGCTGGTGGATGTGTTGCTTTCGCGGCATTCAGCGCTGCGATTGATGCGTACATGAGACAGCCGCCAAAGGACGAGTAGACTTGTCTGTGGAAGAGCGCGGAAAAGAGAGGAGTGGTTTGCTGTTGTACGAACATACAGGGATGCGGTACTTACCACATCTGGGCGTTTTGGGATATAGAGCATCTGGCCGGCGTTTATGGGATCATCAACCCCTTTCACTGGATTATGTACCATTTAGAGAGGTGGTCTGAAGGTCGAGTCATCTTGTTTCGAGCCTTGAGCTCAACAGCTGTCTGCTGGGCATTGGACACCACATGTACAAATACAACTTTACTGCACATTGAACTGCATGTATTATGAAGACATTCAATTCTACCATGTTCACATGGCTCATTCTTGATAACAAAACGCCCCGCTAAGTCATCCTTCAAATTCACACAGATGTGCCACTGTCATTCTTTTTCCTCCTTCCAGCAAGAGTCTCATCTTATGAGCTCTGGTCGGCGGCATGGTACACTTCAAAAGAGCCAAACTCCCAGAAGGCATTCTTGAAGTCATCAGGGTTGTTGGCGACGTAGTCTGTGCAGTTACTTGGGCCTGAAACACACGATAGTCAGTAATAAGCACATTATAAAATCATAGGAAATGTGTTTAACTCACAGTTATCTGAGCTGTAAGCAGACTCGGTCAACTGACCGCAGAGGTTGATGTTTGCCACGATGGACTGGTTCTTGAAGTGGTTTCCGATGTCGCAGTCAGTGTTCGGAAAATCGGCGAGAGCTTCACCCCAAGAACCAGGGTTGGGCTTCTGATCTGTGATGTCGCTGGGGATGTTGGATCGCGAGAACTGCCACATTCGGATGCCTTCCTCGCGCCATTCCATGGCCATGATTCCTCCGTTTCCTTTGTTGAAAGCTTGGCCGTAGCTATCAGTGTCGCCTTCAACGCCACAACCGACGTTGTCGTTCTTGGTGGCATCGCAGTTTGTTTGCTGTGCTTTGCCGGTCTGCTCCCGACGGACCTTCATGCTGCAGCCATCGCTAGTGTGCAGAGTCATCTGATTCCCATCGTCAGCCTGGTTGACAGCCTCCATGACATCGATCTCGCCATGTTCAGGCCAGTTGCTCGGGTCAGTCAACCATAAAGCAGGCCATGTTCCACATCCGAACGGGCTGTGACGGACGTCGAAGACGAAGAGACCACTGTTGTAGGTCTTTTTCGATGTGATGCGCACAGAGAATCGCCCAGTAGATGCATTCGGCTCGGATTCGGGGCCGACAGAGGTATCGACCTTCAAGAAGGCAGAGTCTGAGGTCGCATAGGTGAGGTTCAGCTGCTCAGCCTGAGCTTGAGGAACGTAGTGGACGAAACCGAAGGTCGGGTCATAGCCAGTGAAGTACTCGAAGTCGTCGAAGAATGTCTCTCCGCCGTAGGTGTCGGTGAGGCTGTAAGAGAGATTCGTGTAGTTGGGGTAGGCATTGCTACTCGAACGAGATTGGGTGACCGCAACAGCGACGATGATGGCGATGATGGCAACGACAATAATGGTCAGAACAATCCAGATCCTCTTGGTCCAGTATCTAGGATTCCACCATGGCATCGAAGTCTGCACGGCACGACTGGGGCGGTCATATGGCTGATCATAGTCGACCTCGTAGAAATTGGTAGGCGCAGCGCCACGCTTCTGGTCGTAGTTCTGCATCATGTGCCGCGACGATGAACGAATGAGACTTAGTGTCAAGTACGTCGACGATAATGATGTGAAGAGTCAAACGAGGGGAAGACGCGCAATGAGTGCGCGGCTGGTATGGACAAGCGAGCGAGGGTTCGTTGGTGAGTGAGACAAAGTCGTCGCAAGCCAATCGGCTGGTGTAAGTCGAAGCTGCGCGGTATGGAATGTGTGACTACAAACGAGAGAGAGGCCACACCCAGGAACAGTCAAACACAGATACAAATATGCAGGAAAGTCGTTGATAAGACGAACGAGTGAAAAGAGATCAGAGAACGAGTGCCGAGCTACAACTAAAAGACGGGCAGAAATCACAGGCACATGCAGTTTCAAAAGAGGGTGTGAAGACACAACGCGAGGTTTTATGGGCTGGCGTTTACCAACACCATCAGACAACATCCCCACACCACCCATCGCCTTGCTGCAGTGGCAAGACGGTAGTGGTGCTCGATAGGGTTCTAGAGGGGGAGAATGGTAGGTACCTATTGGATGCATGACGAATCGCCGTCCTGAAGAGCGCAAAAAGGGCCGGCTGGACCATGGTGTTGTAGGAAGATGGACAATGGGCAGGGTGGGTGTGAGTGTGGGTGGACTCTTCAGGGCAACAAATCGATAGTATCTCTTACAGCCCCCGATCCGAGCCTACCGGGCTGCAAAGGTCCACCATCTGTCAAATCATGGCAGGTTTTGCTTCCTGGGATTCTTCATCGGGCTTTGTCGTATATCTCGTGAATGAGAAGTTCCTGCTGTGTCATCCTCTCGACCTGGTCTCTTACAGCTCGACTTGATTCAGAGCGAGGAAACTACGAACACAAGAGATCAACGCGTGAAGAACAATTCTCGTGTTTGCAACACTCCCCAGTCTTATCAGGACAAAGCTAGTCGTAAGGAGGACTCGCACTCCGGCCTTGGCTCCATCGAAATAAACTCCGTCTGCTTGTCACCTCGTCCACCTCATCCAGTCCTCTCGGGCGGCGCCGCGGACGTGGCTGCGCCCCCCTGTCGTGCGTGGCAGGCCAAGACACTGACTGGCATCAGCGATCCGGCATGGCATGACAGCATGCCTCAATCAAGTGAATCCTTGTTCACGATTTGGTACTCATGACTAACGCAACATTGTTTTCAAAGACTTAAGATACTTGCAATAAACTCCAGCATGTCCAAGTTGTGACGCCCAACCACGTCGGCAGCCAAGCATCGCAAGTCTGTACCTGATCGGGTCCCGGCACGTCGATATAAATAGATCAGATCAAATTTGCACGATTCAGGCTCTCCATACTTATAAATGTAATCACAACTACACTCAAGATCCAGCCAGGATACCCTGAAGATAAACCGGCCAGTCGTAAGGAGCAATTATCTCGAATTACCAGTCCTCGCCAACCGGCGCCAGCGTCTTCATCACCGCCACCAAAGCACAAGCCCACGCCCCAAGATCCGTCGTCCACATCCTGAGATAGTTCAACCCCAACCACTCCCTCAAAACCTCCACGTTCTCCTGCTTACCCTCCTCCCCCTCCGCCAGCTTCTTCACCCTAGGCGCAATCCACGGCACGAAACCCAAATGTCCAACAGCTAGTGCTGCCGCGCCCGCGTACCATTTGAATGCCGCGTGCTCCCGGCCGAGCCTGTATGCGCTGCCGCTCGAGAGCCAGGCTGTTGCGCCGATGAAGCCGACTACCCCGTAGATGCCCTTGCGGAAGAAGCGGGAGTAATGATTGGGGAGGATGGTGTTGATGTGGCTCTGATGGGATGCTGGGACGTCTTTCTCGGTGAAGAGCGAGAGGAAGAAGTCTTGATCTCTGGCGAAGAGCAGGGTGCACGTTGTCGATACTACAGGTGCCACGAAGAGCATAGTCCTCGGGTCGCTGAAAGTCCCAGATGCCATTTTGATAAAGTGTTGAGTTGATGATGCAGAATTGCGTAGATGGAGCTGAGTCGCTGTTTTTGATGATGCCTGCGCCTTCGTAGTCCTACCACAGTCCTGTTGATCAATCTTAAATAAAGCGAGGCACGGGTTTGAAGCAGCGTCCTGCGTTGGAATCCCGATAAACATGCCATTCAATCGAACCACTGAATACGCCCGGGCGACTGGTGCTGTGCCGCCCGCTAGAATCCCGTTTACGCGTGTTCTCAAGTCCTAGGCGGGATTGGGCATCATGGCGGATCTAGGACCGTCACAGAACACCAGAGGTCGATCAAAGCGAGAAACGGTTCATCAGCAGTCATCGCATTGCACTGAATCCTGTGCGATTTATGCAATAGTGTATTCTGCTACGATACAGACCGGATAATGGTCGTTTCTCAATACTGCCATTAATATGCAACATTCCTATTCAACGCCGTCTTGAAGAAAGTAATCACCGTCATCGTCATCCACACGGGGCCGTTTTGACCCTCTGCTGTCATCCTCTTGCAGCCCATATCCCCTCTTCGACGACGATCCCTGGTCCACTTCCGACAAGAACTTGTCCACGTTGAAGGGATCCGTCGGCTCCTTCTTAAATTCCACCGGTCCTTCGCGGGCTCCAGCCTCAGCAGCTCCCTTGAAAGTGCCTTTACCTAGAGCCTCACCGAACCGGCTTGTCTTCTGAATCTTGGCCATCTCCCTGTCACCGGCTTCAGCGTCGTCGTCGTCATCCATGTTGACACGTGGACGGTAGATGTTGTTAACTCCCTCCTGCGCCGCGAACAATGGTTTGTCGTAATGGTTATCCTCGTTGAACCCGCTTTCGAATCCACTGGATTGGTTGAAAAGTCGAGAATCGTACATCGTTTCTTTGCTTTGAGTAGGCTTCGCAAGACCGAGAGCGATCTTCTCAGAGATATCACGGTTCTGCTCACGAGCCATGACCTGCATGCGCCTTTCAGCACCCATGCGGCCCTGGCGCAGCTTCCGCTTCTCTTCGTCCATCGCCTCTTTCCTGGCCTTTTGTCGCTCCCGAACCTCGGAATCCTCGCTGCCAGACGCGTCAGACTCTGAGTCGCTGTAGCTTCGTGACCGTGACCTCGAGTCCCCAGAGTCTCTTGAGTCGCGCGAGTCCCGTGAATCCCGCGAGCCTCGACGACCCCGTCCTTGTGTAGCTGCGGCCCGCTCGTCTCGCGCTTTCTGCGCCAGAGCACGCAAGTTGTCCTCTTTTTGAGCCTTCTCCTTCTCGGCCAGACGTTGTTGCATCATGGCACGCTGCTGCACCTCCTCACGAGCATGGCGCTCTGCCATCTTGACAGCCTCGGCGAATTGTGCGTGCTTGTCGTTGATAGCAATGTCCTGTAGTCCTCGGCCATCGGCAGCCAACCGCTTGTCCAGTGGCACTGTGAAACCCTTGGGGTTCTTCCAGTTCGAAACTGGTGGCGGGATCCTCCACATCTCTTGATCCTCGGCCGTAAGCTTTCGTGGCGGAGAGTGCATGACTGGTGGTGGTGGAGATGGTGGTCCACGAGGAATTTTCTTGTGCTTGAACTTCGGCGGCTCCATGGGATCCTTCTGACGCTCGACAATCTTCATGATTCGGTCTTGCTTCTTCGAGTTGTCTCCCATCTGGTTCGCCGGGGTGTATTTGACGAATGTAGGGTCTTTCCTAGATCCAACATTGACGTTCTTGGGTTTCTGCGCAGCGACAGCACCGCTCACCAACGCAGCCAAGGCGTTCTTGGTTCGTTCCGCTGTTGCTTCAACCGTCTCCTTGTCTGGCCGTGCCAAATCGATTTCGCCAGCATCTGCCCGTTGCCGCAAGGGGATAAGGTCCTTGAAAGATGTGTGAATGACCCTTCCATCAGCATGTCCCTGTTTCGCGATAGCATCGTATTTGACCTTGCCGTCGGCATCAACCTGTACAGCCAAAGCGTTGTTCGTCGTCGCGGTCTTCTTGCCCATGTCGAGCGGGTACTGCGCGATCGGAATCTCTGGGAAAGCTCCTCCATCGCCAAAGTCTTCCTGCGTTCGTGGCCTCCATCCTGATCGCTGGCCATATGCCGGCGGACCAGCCCGCTTCAGGACAATCTGTGTTTCGTCGAGTTCGCCGGCGCCGACGATGCGCGGACCCTTCTGTTGCGCTCGTGATGGTGCCTCTTCATCTTCGCCTGTGTACTTGGGCTTCGGCAAAGCAGCCTGTAGAGATGCTGCGATTGACGCCATCGTGTCAGCGAGCCGGGTTGCGATGGTCGTCGCCGTGAGGTGAAGATTGAAGAGTTCAAGGCTATGAACATGGTTGAGGACGCTGCCTGCGGGTCACGAAATTTGGTCATGGCGCGCCACCACTGCCGCTTGATGCGGCTTAGCGCGTTATGCCGCTTCGCATGCCACCAAGCAACCCTGGCCATAATGACACATTTACACCTCAGACGAATGATCGCGAGCAAAGTATAACAGTGACCTTTCCAATTGGTCTCTACTTTGTAGTTCAGGAGTCGAAAGTGGCCGATAATTGACTTTCGAGCACCGTTCCCATATGTCGCTATGAATAAGGTAGGTAGGTTGCTACCACCTAAAAAATCCCAAGAATAGTCCATGTGCAATGATGTGACCAACAACATACATAAAGGCGCCTCTGACAGCCCTCTTGCTGCCGTATCCAGGGCTCCATACAGATCTTATGTTCTGTAGCCGCTATCCGTGCGCCAATTTTGTCATCATATGCCTTGCCATATCCAGTTCTCCGCGTTGCTTTCGCTCCTTTAGACGTAGCCCTTGCGTGCGCCCTGAGTACCACATTAGCATGAGAATACCGCACGGAATTACAGTCTGAACGTACCTGGAAGAAGAACCTGACGACAATAACCTGCAGTGCCGCCATAGCGACAACCATGCCGATCTGGATCATGCTGAAGTTGATGATTCGCTTCTCGGTGCTGTGCACAGTGCTGAAGTTGCGGTTCTCACGTGTGCGGAAGTACTTCTGGTTACGCGAGATAGTCGAGAGCTGACTCGAGATCTTGAAGACGGACTCCTCGAGGACCGATGTCTGCTCTGGTGATGACCCTTGCTTCGATGGCAGCTGGGCCTTGGACTCGTTCTCGACAGCGATCTCGAAGTCGACGAATTTCTCGGAGAATGTGCTCATCTCGTTGTCGAAGCAGAAAGAATATGCGCCCTCCTCCTGAGCGGTAAAGACGAAGTCACCTTGACGCTCCTTCTCAGCCTGGAGGATGACCTTGCCGCTAGGGGCCTGGACAATGTAGTCGACATCGAATGCACCACCGGATTGGACCTAGAAGAACGCAGTTCGTCAGCTTAAATCCTATACATGCGCCCAAATGCGACTACTTGTCAACGGGGAAGCTTACAGCAAAGTAAAATGCGACCTTCTCGCCAGTCTTCTTCGTCAGGGCGTAAAAGCAGGCCTTCTCGTTCGCGGTCAACTTGTACGTCAGGGCGGTCGCGGCGACATTGCTGATCATGCAGGCAATAAGCCCGGCAAGAAACAGCGGGACTCTCATCGTTGCGGCTTGTGATCGAGGTGCACGATGAAGATGCGTTGTTGTCGCGTGCTGTGCTGGCCTGGTTCGTCAATTGGGAGGTAGGGGTATCAGGACAAGCTGGCGCCAAAAAGGGCGTCTTAGCTGGCGCGGAATGGTTACGTAAGCTTTCCCCTGGGTGCCAACCATGAATAGCAGGCTTGGTCAAAACACCTTTCCATCAGGATTTCTACAATCATATAATTAATTTCTTTGCTTTTCTTTAAAGTATCCAACAATAGTATGAAAGAGGTATACACAATGTGTGATATTATATACATACACGCTACCCGAAGCTGATACCTTGGCCGCACCTTCTCACCTTCTATCAAGTGTACTTAATCTTCCCGAAGAAGGATCCCCGTGTTGTATCTGTTTCAGGCGCAGCCAGCAACACTGTCTCCCATCTCTCCTTGCCATCAATGAAGAGACGGTACTGGAGTGTATCTTGTCCCCCTACTTTCTCCATTGTGAAGGCTCCAAATTTGGAGTTGCCCGATGGGATATAGCTGTGAGCTGTTAGAATAAAGCACGCTGGAAGTACGGGTTTTTCGAACTTACTTCATCATCACATCTTCGTCGTCTGTCTGCTTGTATGATCCAAGAGGCGAGGAAAATTGGCTCAGAGGGCTGGTGGAGAATTCATGCGCGGTTGCAGACTCTGGCCAACGCGAGCCAGGAGGTGGTGGAAATTTCGTGGCAGCAAACTCATGTCGGTCTCCAGAGAGGATGACAACACTCGTCCCATGAGCACCAGCGTCCCACATTGCCTCCAAGACTTTGCGTCTTTCGGCAAGAAATCCGCCCCAGGTGTCTTTCACATTCACTGGCCAGTTTTTGGTGAAAGGCACAGAGGATGCCACGACCTTCCAGCGAATGCCTCGTCCAGCAGGTCTGGCTAGCCACGCCATGAGATCCGCGAGCTGCTCCTCGCCAAGCATCGTCTTATCCTCAGCATCAAAAGGCAGGTTGTTACTGGATCGGTAGCTCCGAGTGTCCATCATGAAGAAGCTGGCAGGTCCTTGAACGAACTCATACCAGGTCGCGTCCGGTCGTGCCTTCTTAGAGCCTGCCGCAAGGGCTTTGGGAGGGTTGAGATCCGCGTTATAGGTGTGCCATGGCTGGACAGCATTTTTGTACACTCCGGTAGAATTCGACGACCAATCATTGAAGATCTCATGGTCGTCCAACACATGAATCCAGCTCAAGTTTTGACCAATCCCTGGCCAGTCAGGTGATGCGTAGACCTGGCGGTACTGCATGCGGTACTCGTCAACCGACTCGCGGAATTGCTTCGGAACATCGATGTAGATGAAGTCGCCGAGGAAGAGCATGAATTGTGCCTGCAGCTCTGGAAGTTTCGCTGCCAAATGTCTTGCGCCTGGAATAGCCAGAGGGTGGTCAAAGGGGTTGTACGGGAATCTGGGTAGGATGCAAGACGTGCTCAAGAAGGTAAATTTCCCTTCATTGAGAGCGGGAAGTTGTCCTGCCTTGGGGGCAGCCAAAAATTCACCGGAGTGGTTATTGGAAGTCCTCCACTCATATCGTCGCTGCTTCGAGTGCATCAGGGGCACGGTAACCGCTGCGGTAAAGTCGGTATCGTTGGATGTCCATCTGACACCACCAGCGATTTGCCAAAGAGGATTGTCAAAAGGAGCTTGCGGATCCTTAATGTGTATCTCAAGCGTCACAGGCATTTTTGACTGGTCAGGCTCACGAATCAGAAACTTCGCGTCCGTGTTCGAGACATAACCAAGGCACACAAATGACAAATCTTCGACGGGGTGAAACAGTCTGATGCGGTAAATCGCATCTGCTGTGAGAGCAATCAAGAGCACATTGATGAGGAAGGTCGAAATGGTGGCGATGGGATGCTTCCTGCTTGGCGCTCCGGAAAGAAGCACCTCCCACGGCTTCACATCTTTCTCTGCAATGATGAGCGTCTCGTTCACAGTTATCTCCTCAACCACCACTTCAGTCTCGGGCTCGACGGCCACACCATCTTCCGTCAACTGGGGAACAGGAACGTCCTTCGTCTCTTCGATTAGAACATCAGCTTCCCCTTCAATGATTTCGAGTGGAGGATCCGCGTAGTAGCTCGAAACAAATGAAGGTACATAAATTGCGAAGAAAGCGAAGGCGATTGAGGGGAGATGTGCCTGTGTTGAGTTAGCTGTGAACTTGGAGGCCGTGTGGCCCTATGAATGCTGATGAGAGCTCACGGGGAACTAAAGAAACAACGTTAGTATTTTGCGAATACACTTTCATAAGACCAACTTACGAGTCTGAAGAATGCCAGAGCTGCCAATCTGAGAATAGTGGAAGACAGCTTCGTGGCTGTCGTAGGCCACCCCATCGTGGCTTAGGAGGAACGCGTTATTCACGCGCACTATCTGATGGTCTTGTTCTTGTTGAATCCAAGATGTACACGATGTTCGCCGGAGTCTCAAGTGATGCAACCTATAATGCAGGGTCCAATATGATCGACTTCATTTGAATAAATATCCGATCGGGATTTTGAAGTTGCATGCGTCGTCACAATGGTTACAGGAGGAAGTCCTCCGCGGCTTACTATGCCTGAACCGTCAGTGCTGATGAGGTCACCACACTGGCAGCACCTGGGGCGCCTCCAGAGGTTGGATGTGGAACCCATCTTTAGCGGTTTGCGACAAACAGGGAAGTGACGAGATGTCAACGTCGTTAGTGGGCGACTAAATGAATTTGCATCTCGATTGCCATTCCTCTAGCCCGCAAATCCTCCTATTAGCTTGCCTGGTATCTACGACCCTGATCTTCCCAACGACGAGCCATTGTGTCCAGTCATTGTCTCAGGGCGGTACAATTCCGCGAAATATGCGAAGTACATACCCTGTATCCGTCTCTGCAAGTGGTAAAGGCTTCTTATAAGGCGTAAGTTGGTCGGTCCCTTGCACATACTTCGGACACTACTGGTGATTGTAACTTTTTAAGTGGTCTACAGTATAAGATAGGCATGATCATGTAGTTGTGTATTGTGTCCAGGTGGCGTTTCGTTGGATTACCGAAGATGGAGTTATTGGCAATACATTATTTGACTGGGACAGCGGTCATCGGCCTTCGAAGCCGGACCCAGTGGCTTCCACGTATGCAGGGAAAAAGCGAACTAACAGAAGTGACACAATTTACACAGAGACAAAAACGGCCCGTGGCACCTTACTGTCCTGACCACAAAAAGCATCCCTGAGGTAAGTCCCAGGTGTCAATCTGGTTCCAGTTAGAGTCGTACCGATCTGGATACAGGGTTAGGGTCACTGACTTCCGCCATGGAAAGCAAAGCCGCGCCCCGCCAAAAAAATTCCAAACGGCACCATTTACTCGAACTTTTGCGTTGCAGCACGAGCGACTCGAGATTTGTTTCCAGAATAATACCATAACATCACCATTTTCGAAAGCACAACAACAAAGCATTCGACAATATGGCTGGTCCTACAAACAAGAAAAGACCACAGGAGGGTCGCCAGCAAAGACCATCCAAGAAGCAAAGACGGGCGAATGCCTACCACAGTAGCTCCGAGGACGAGGAAGAGGCACAGGACTTCGACGCCGTCAATTTGCTCGATTCCGACGATGATATTCACACTGCGAGAGTCGACGATGTTGCTGCCTCCGAGGGAGAAGATTTCAGCTCAGACGACGAATCTGCGGCGGTGAAGCCTTTAAAGAAGACCGCCGCGAAGAAACAGAAGCCAAGCACCAAGAAACAGGCGGCCAGCGACGAAGAGGAAGAAGAGGAGGAGGAGGAGGAGGATGAAGAAGACTCGGACATGGACCAGGACGGCAGCGACGCAGACACCAATGGCCGCAAATCGAAATCGAAGCGCAACGACCCCAGTGCTTTTGCAACTTCGTTATCCAAAATCTTGTCTACCAAACTCTCAACATCTAAGCGAGCAGATCCTGTTCTCGCTCGAAGTGCCGCAGCACATGAGGCGTCTAAAGCCGCAGTCGACAGTGCCCTCGAAGCAAAGGCCAAGAAGCTGATCCGCGACGAGAAGCGCAGAGCTCTGGAGAAGGGTCGCGTCAAGGACGTGCTGATTGCAAGCACCAATGAAACAACTGGAGAGGCAGAGACATCGACTGGAGAGATTCTCGAGACTGAAAGGAGATTAAGGAAGGTGGCGCAGCGAGGTGTTGTGAAGCTCTTCAACGCTGTCAGAGCTGCACAGGTCAAGGCAGTGGAGGCAGAGAAGGACTCGAGGAAGACCGGAGTGATCGGAATGAGCCAAAGAGAAGAGAAGGTGAATCAGATGAGTAAGAAGGGTTTCTTGGAATTGATTGCTTCAGGAGGCGGAGGCTTGAAGAAGGGTGCTTTGGAGGAGGCATAGATGGCTGCTGTACAATATGCGAAGAGAGGCGAAGAGCTGTCTGTTGGCTTCCTACCGATAGCTTTCCTAATGATACCCACGTACTCCGTAGTATTTTGAGACACCGGTACCCCTTCTATATGCACATTATCCTATATTACATTTATGTCACATGGCACACAGGCGCTGCGCTCAGCTTCCAAAGTCGCTTGCCTGCAAATTCCTCGTCATGGATGGCAGGTTAATGACCAAGCCATCGAGCTCCTTGGTCATCTTTACTTGACATCCCAATCGGCTTGTCTCGGTCAAACCGAATGCCAAGTCTAGCATATCGTTCTCGTCGTCCTCAGGCTCAGGTATCTTGTCGTAGTAGTCATCCTCGGCGACAATGACGTGGCACGTGGAACAAGCGCATGATCCTCCACATGCGCCCTCCATCTCGAGGTCATTTGCTTGGGCAATGTCAAGAAGGTTATCACCCTCCTTGACAGCGAACTTGTGCTCCTCGCCCTCCTTGTCGACGAAGGTCACGTAAAGCCTACAATTAATCGATTAGCATTGTCACTCTAGCTGTTGTTGGGTCATGTTGCATACTCTTCACCGGGCTTCGGCGGATCGATGTGTCCATGCCGCCTGGATGCCGTGGTTGTGAAGGCCCTCGCAGCTCGGGCCAGTGAAGGGAGATGGCGGGGGTATGTGCGTGAAAGAAGCGTTCGGGAAGCGACATAGGAGCAGACGAATCGCGATTGAGGTGACGGAGTGGTCTGGCCAACTAGGCGAGGAAGCCTGGCGAGGCTCTGTGCGAGTGATCGAGACATGACGAACGGCGAAAAGACCGAGATGGGGTAAATGACGAAAGGTGATGAGACGGCAAGGCGTAATTGTTGGCCCTTTGGTCGTCGACGTCAACGCAAGTCGTGAGGAAGGTTGATCAAGATCCAATCCGTTGTCTACGATTTTCCTGGGTCGCTAGTTGACCCGTACCGTTGCCGCGAACTCGCTCGTAGGTCCGAGGGACGGTCGAATGAGCGTCCAAAAATTGTAAGCTCCGATAAGCCGCCACTTGCTATCGAGCAACGCGCGCCGGGAAATTCATTCACCGCGCGCCGTCGGGTTGCCGCCGTCGATAATTTTCACGCGTGAGTGGGCTGTTCCGTTAGCGGCCATCCACTGCTGGGGAGCTACTAAGGCAACCCGGCAGCTCCTAAATCAGGTAAAGTCAAGCTGCATCACATCACTGGCTCTAGCACCTGGTATGCGCGCTGCTTGGATGCATGATCTCATCCTCACAACCTCCTCCCGATCCGAGTTCCAACGATAATTTACACAATCTGATGTGCCTACATCAACCACAGCTACCATGTCGAGCAACGGAGATGGCGTCAACCCTTTGAGGCCATACTATATCCCTCCTACGATCGGCGAAGCTCCTGATGTCCGTTCTGCACCTGGTCCATCACCAGTCAATCGCGGCAATGTAACGGCAGGTTCGGGCTACGCGTCCAAGGCGCGCGACATGTTCCAGGACCTCGACTACAACTACCTGAACGACACGCAGCCTTCTATGGTTCAAAACGCAAAGGACCTTGTCGATGAGCTGCTATGGAAATACACGTCCGTCCTCATGGCGCAGCCATTCGAGGTTGCAAAGATGATCCTGCAAACCAGGGACCAGGATGTCAACGCCTCGCAATCATCACCACAAACGCCGAATCAGTCAATAAGGAGAACCTCCAGTTATGGCAGCTCTGCATACGACGTAAGTAGGCATTAAGCTACATGCTGCACAAATATTGACTTCTCCCCAGCTGCCTGATTCTGATTCCGATGGCGATGAGCCCGCATATTTTACTTCCAACGTTCCGAATACACCCACACCCGTGAATTCACGAAGGCAAGGCAGTCGACGCGGCATCTCACCTGTCAAATCTCCTCTGCCATCTTCAGACGCAGGCAAAACTAGTGGAACGGAGTCTTACCTCAACGTGCGTCATCCAGACTCTGTTCTTGATGTGATCAATCAGGTCTGGCAGAAGGAGGGCGCTTGGGGCGTTTGGAAAGGATCGAACGCTACATTCCTTTATACTGTGTTGCAGTCGCTGCTGGAAAACTGGTCAAGAAGCTTTTTGAGTGCGATCCTCAATGTTCCGGACCTTGGAGTTAAGGACGACATCGATCGCCTCATTGATATCGCATCCCCATATCCTTGGGTCTCGCTATTTGTTGCAGCAGCAGCAGCGGTAGCGACAGGTGTCGTGCTCTCGCCGCTCGATCTTGTGCGCACAAGGTAAGCTGCATGTGAATTTCTCTCATCGCGAATTGCTGCTAACATTTGTGAAAGACTGATTATGACACCCTCTACAAAAGGCCACCGAAGGACCCTCACAACGCTTCGAGCCCTCCCTTCCTACGTCTGCTCACCGCTCCTATTCCTCCCAACCGTGCTGCACTCGCTTGTGCACCCACTGTTGACTTTATCAACGCCACTGGTATTGCGGACCAGGTTCATGATCGATAGCCAGATCTCACCCATGACCTTCTCAGTTGCAAAGTTCTTCGCTTCGTCGGCTGCGATCTTGATCAAGTTACCATTGGAGACCGTTCTGCGGCGTGGACAGATGGCGGTCTTGTCAAGTCAGGAGTTTGTTCGTGCACTGGGCGGCAAAGAGCCACGGCTCGACACAATCGTGCCCATCGGCCGCTATTATGGTGTTCTGGGCACCATGTACCATATTTCGTCAGAAGAAGGCTCCCGCGAGGTCGCAGCGAAATCAGCAGCAGCAAAGAAGGGCAAAGGCAAAGGAAAGCCCTCAACTCTGCCGACAATCAAGAAGGGCCAAGGCCTTGAAGGCCTTTGGCGAGGATGGAAGGTCAACTGGTGGGGACTTGTTGGGCTTTGGACGGCAAGCGTGGTCGGGAACGGCGGCGAGGGCGAGTTTTAGGGCAACGCAAGCGAGACACTCGAGCGTCTTCTGTATTTGGGCGCGGCGTTATCGGTTGGGAACTCTCCTCTTTCATGACGGGACGGCTTGATATCCACCTCTTGTTCTTTTATCCCACCTCATGCGTTGGGCAGCTGTAATGTGTACTCTCGGATCATCTTATCAAGAGACCGACCTCCTGTTTTATCGTTGTACATTTGGAATCAGTGCCTGCGCAAGACCTCGCTCGTTGACAACATGGACGACTATTTGCCATCTCACTTACGCAAGATCCTTAATTGTACCGGCTAATGAATGGATGCTTACCGGAAGCTCCCCGTTGTCCATACGCTCTCTTCACATAGAAGAAGCGCTGTCCGAGGGAGCAGGCTGTGTCTTGCCTCAACTTCACTCCAGGTGCACTTCTTGGCCGCCGAGCAGCTTGATCATGTAAGTCAATGAAGGTATCTGGGCACTTAGAGGTACCTTCCACCTTCAGGACCACCAACAGGAACCCGATTTGGCGCAAGGCAGCTCGTATTTGGTGCATTTTGACACGAAGAAGAATGCTATGGCAACAATGTCTGGTTCTGGTTCAGACTTGGAAGTCTTGTGTGAACTCGATGGAGGATCTGCCTCCTTACATCCTTTTTGGGACAGTGGGGAGATCGGGATCGCGATGCGGCAACGGTTCCCCGGATTCTGTGATTTGCATATTCCACTTCATGTGCTGCGAGTGGTGGGCGGAAATCTTCACAAAGTCTTCTTGAGCCTCTCGG
>WNLN01000422.1:0-22168 GCA_021347865.1 Sarocladiaceae sp. CBMAI 1973
GGTGTGGTGAAAAGGGGTCGAGGTGCATATGCGACGTACCTTGTGCCCTCAGATACAGTGGCAAGTTGTCGGCGAAGTAGCATGCATGCCCCTTGGGGTCTGTATGTTAATCTGGTACGCTTCAGTGCCCGCATTCTGAATGACCATGCCTTGTGCTGCGAAGTCGACGAGACGAGATGCACATGTCAACTTTTAAGTGGAGTGACGATACTGGCGGTTCAAATGCTTCTAAGCGGGTTATGACAGAGGCATTCAAGGGTTGCGCAACCCTGGACAACGGAAGGGAATGCCTCGAGGGACATGTCACAAAGACTCAATTCGCTCGCTATAAAACTCATCTCCTCGAACGGGACTCGGGCCATGAAGATACCGCGTCCTCAACTTCCTCCAAGAATGTAGTGGCGTTGTGCACTGTTGTACCACCCAGCACCACACGAACTCCAGGCGTAGTGGCATTAATGCCGGCTACCATTTTCGCTTCCTCATAAGTAGCACCGCCGACCATGAAGACGATGATATCCTGCGGTTTGTCCTTAGTCGAGCCTCCGCCTTCGACAAAGGGATATTGCTGGTCCCTGAGTCGTCCCTTGATGAGATTTTGTAGTGTGGTCTCGAGGAGAGTGCTATGCTGTGTGTACACATTCTCAACGCCCTTGAGACCTTTGAAGCGGCCAGTCGCGCCTGAGAAGATGCCGCCGTTCTCGAACAGATCCGAAATGCCGCTTTGTGTCGGGGAAGAGTGAAGAGAGTTGTGATAAGTCAGAACATTCCGGACGGCTTCGGCCTGCCGAGGTGGCACATTTCCGGCTGCCCCCAGCAGGTCAACGAGCATTGACACGGCATTTGAGGGGTGCTTCTGGTATCTCAAAGCATAGAGAGCCACAAGGCCGACTTTGCTCTCTGCAGTCACGCTGTGCGTTTGCAGTAGGCTTTGGATGGTCTGAAATAAGGGTCAGTATCTTCATATCCATCTTCATTATCGTATTTGGACGGTGAGGCTCACCTTGAGATCCTGATTGTGGTTGTCATTACAGGCCAGACTTTGCTCAAGCTCGCTCACTTCGAGCAAATTTTCGGAAGCAACTCGCCGGCTGAGCTCAGATACCAGGGTAACGTGCTTGCTAACATTGCCAGACAACTTGCGGAACTCCGGATAGTCCTCAATAAATCGCTTCATGTCCGTGATAGACTCGATGTTGGCGTTACTTTGTGTCTTTGACTGGTACTGTTCAACATAGTCCTTGATGTTGCCACCGAGATCTCCAAAGTTTAGATACATGTTCTTCTTGAAGAACGGATCTTGGTCCTGTGACAAGGCGATCTCTTTCAGCTCAGGCCTGATATCTGGGACAGGGCTGAGGTCGACGCGACCGTTGTGAATGCCGAGGAGATGATGGACCATGGCTTGGTACGTCCACTGTGTGAGCAGCGGGGTGACTGGGTCTTCCCTTCGATCGAGAATGAGGAGAATTGGAGGTGTGTCGACCCTCCGGAAGTCGAAAAGCTGTTCCTCTTGTGTCATAAGGTATCGAACTTCTGAAGCCAACTTCTTTGTCAAAGGGCTACTTTTCTCGTATCTGATGAGGGGCTTCTTCTTCAGAGAGAGCAGCACGGCGATGAGGCCCTCAGCGCATCGTTGCAGAGAATCCGGATTCCAGGTATCGGGACTGCCAGCCCATATCCTCTTTTGTGGTAACGAGACTTCGAGTGAAAAGAGATCCGGATTGACGACAGTGTAGTCGGCAAAGTGCTCCTGAACAATCTTGACGACCTCGTGGTCATCCGCCTCCGCGAGGCGCTCCAGAGCGGACTTCTTGGCCACGTTGGTAAAGTATAGATGATATTCTCCGTATTTTGGGTCCCGCAACTCGTCTATAAGAAGCTGAATCGTTTCTGGAGATGGGCGAACCAAACAAAGACAACGGAGATGTCGCATCTTTTCGCGCTGTGCGTTGTCCAGTCTGTCGATAAGGTAGATCTCATGGTTAAGCAGTGATGACTGGCTGACGGCAGTGGAAATGATGGAGACGGTCTCGCGATCCAGCAATAGAATCTTCATCTTCGCAGAAGATGTGTCCGTGCCAGACGGCATGACCATCTTGTTGATGTAGCCCGTGATAGCTTGAGAGACGTCCATGATGGCGGTTTGGTGCCACGCAATGGGGGGATTATGAGGTGAGCCACGCGGGTCTCGTCATGCCCTGTTACTTGGGCCCAGCGATACGATACACAGTCTTGTTGTCGCAAATTTCCAGAGTAGCCTCGCAAGTCTCTGGAAAGACAATCAAGATTCTGCAAAAGCAAGAAGTGGTCTGCTGTTTTGTTTGTGATGGACGTGGCGGTGTTGAGAGCTTGAAGCGTCACAGGGTGGCTGTAGCCAACTTGGACCAAGCTCGCGACTCGTCCCCCGATACTTGCATATGCCACCACCACCATGCGACGACATTGAATCCGTCCATCATCGATCGAAGTTTATGAGATCTAATGACGAAACGCGTGCAACAACATTCCTACCCCAGATATCAATCACCGAAACTCAAATAAGGAAGACCAAGTTATGGTTATGTGGTGATGGAGGAGTGTGCTTCTGGAACATGGTCCTCATCCTGTTCTCTTCCAACCGGCCTTGAACAAGCATCGACTTTGGTCGAGCCACCTACATCAACAGGAGGCCTACATACCTCTTCACCGACCATGGCATCTGATACCTGCCCCTCTAGGCCAGAGCCTACGTGAGTGATGCTTCCCAAGACATGTGGCTGGCTTCTGAAGCTAACCCTCTTCAAGCCTGTCATTCACACAAGGTCTCATCGTGGGCCAGCTGTCCGTGGTCTTGATCCTCGCTGCGTTTATCAAGTTCTTTATCTTCGGTGATCCACCATCTGCAGATGTTTCGGCATCTCTGAGAGCCACAGAGAGACGCTCGAGGACGTTGGCTCACAAGCAGTCGCTTCTGACTCTGCGCTCAGCTGAAGGGCGTCGCGGCCAGACCCTAAACCGGAAGAAGTCGACAGTCCTCCGAAACGGTCCGGCCATGACAATCAGCTCACTTTTGAGCAAGACTTATTATAACGTTGATAGCCACCAGCCAGAGAGTCTCGACTGGTTCAATGTCCTCGTTGCACAAACAATCGCCCAAGCACGGCATGATGCTCAGCATGATGATGCTATTCTCGACTCGCTCACAAAAGCTCTCAACGGCACGTCTCGACCGGACTTTGTAGACGAGATACGCGTCACAGAACTCAGTCTTGGTGAAGATTTCCCCATCTTCAGCAATTGCCGTGTCATTCCGGTTGATGAGGATGGCATCAGTCTCGGCAATGGGAAGAAGTTCGATCCCGCCACGGCCGCGAGAGATGGCACGCGTCTTCAGGCACGGATGGATGTGGACCTTAGTGACATGCTGACACTCGCCGTGGAGACTAAGCTGTTGCTGAACTATCCCAAGAAGCTATCAGCAGTTCTGCCTGTTGCGTTGGCCGTGTCGGTAGTTCGATTCAGTGGCACGTTGTCAATCTCGTTCATTCCCAGCAATCCGTCACAGTCGAGGCCGACCATGATGACGTTCAACTTCCTCGACGACTACAGGCTAGACTTCTCCATCCGCAGTCTGGTTGGAAGTCGTTCTCGCCTCCAAGATGTGCCGAAGATTGCACAGCTTGTTGAAGCACGTCTTCATCGTTGGTTCGACGAAAGAGCTGTGGAGCCCCGATTTCAGGAGATTGCCTTGCCAAGTATGTGGCCCAGAAAGAAGAACACCCGTGGACCCGATGATTCTGTACCGGAAGGAATTGGCTCTACTGGGAGGCTGAAGGGCAAGGATATCGCAAGGGAGCTCCGGGAAGAGGCGAGAAAAGAGGTGGCTGCCGAGAACGACGCCCGAGACCAAGGATCATTGAGGCACCGTCGACGGATGGTTGATGAGGATGAGTACTCAATGCCTGGATCCATGCCAGGCATGAAGTTGGATTTGAGATGAGGTGGGGAACCAAAGCACAACTTGGAGTCATTCACGTCACGCGAAACAGCATTCCGAGGGGCAGGAGACGATTACTCCTGATAGAGATCGACGTTGATTTCTCGGACTTGGCTCAGAACACGGCCAGGGCTAGCGCATTGTCCGTTAAAGGCAGAAGAGCTCGATACCATGCAGCCGCACCAGCGAAGAGGAGCACATAGTACAGCACGGTCAGCCTGGTCCCGACCGCCCCGCGGGCCTCCTCCATCGACATCCACCACGGCTCGACCCTTCCCCATACTCGTGGCAGTCCCAAACTGTTGCAGAACGAATGTACCAAGATCACAGCCAATAGAGACCCCGTACGGATGAAGAGGAACGTCTCGTATATGCCGAAGAGAGAAGTATAAGAGAACTGGAGGACCGTGCGGGCCAATGCCATTGGCAGAGGGACATCAGGATTAGTGATGCGAAACTCATAGAAGTGATGGATGTGAGCAAGGCCAAAGACGACGGGAGAAAGGAGGACGGTACGAGTCATCGAGGTCCCTGCAATGAGCAGGAGTGGTACTCCTGCGGATCGGAATAGACACTCTTCTGTGACAGGCCCCTAAGAATGTGTGAGCAATTTTATGTGACATGATGATGAAAAGTGAAGACGTACTGCCACGTAGTTCCGCCAACTAGTCCACTGCGACCAAAGGTCCTTCAAGGGCTGTAAGCGGGCCCAATCCTGCCAAAGACCATCGACCACGAGTGCCTCAAACAGAGGTGCTGCAAACAACAAGGCCGTCAGGAAGCAGGCCTTGACAGTCGGGACCAGGCCCACCGGCCAGTAACCCATGAGAGTCCATGGGCTAAGCGATACAGAGTCATCATGATAAAGATAGAGGATGATGAAGGTGCAGATAGAGCAGACGGTTGTCGAGAGGGACACGGCGCGAATGCGGGCTTGAATTGTGGACGGATGATCACGATTTCGGGTAGGCGACGGACGGGTTGAGGGGCTGGTGTGTAGGGGTGTGACATAGGCGACACAGTATAGAACCTGTACTTGTGAGTGAGTGATCGTCGTAGAATGAGCTAGGGCGGCTTACAAGGAGGCCGAATGCCTGACCTTGAGTGAGGGCCATGATGTTGTTTGAGGCCGTGGTGATGGGCCGTCAGAAGTGCGATGTACTTTGAGAGAGCCAGGTAGATCACTTTTCAGCAGTGCTTAGGGTTTTCCAATTGCCCTCATCGACACGCAGTGGGAAGAGCACTTCCTACGAGCTAACTTCTCGTTCTTCAAGATGAAAGCTCTTTGATACAGTATACGAGTTACTATTGTTCCCTTTGTCGGCAGTGGAGCTGCATTGAACAATCATCCAGAGGCGCAAATGTGGCGCGAGCTAGATGTGGCTGGTGAGAGCTTGAGGCGGAGTCGACACACACGACAAAGCCGTGGACACGGGTAGATACAACTACAACCTGGTAAAGAGTTGCATGTGATACTAGGGCAAGTATGACTACTGCCGCACTGCATAAGCTTTGCGATCAGTGCGCGAGAAGCCATGGGTTTGTGCATCTTGACAGGCTATAATGCCACATACGGTCCGTGAACAGCGGTGCAACAACGGGACGGGAACGAATGGTAGTATCACCCTGAGACAGTTTGCGGCTTGCCGCTCGAGCTGTTATGGCATGATATCATATGATGATTTTGCTGATGTATATCGCGAGTGTGCACACAGACTAAGAATCATGTACCTCATCGGCGTCGCATCTACCGCGCGCCTTTGGACAGCAATGCACGATGAGCTGGCGCCATACATGAGCAAAAAGACTGCGAGCGTCTACAGGCGGCTGCGTGGCTGCAGGCGCAGCGCTTACAGAGGACGGATGAACTTCTGTAGTTTGTGCGCCAGAGCGGAAGTAATGCAACGATATGCGATGCAATGCAATGCACAAAGGATATGACGGGAGCAGATCGGTGGGCTTGCTGGCGCTGGGTTGGCTAAGGTGCAGAAGCGGGGCATAAGAAAAGAGGCAGAGGAGATGATGAGACGCGCTCTGCGACGCGATGGGACGCGACAGGGGCGTGTTAAGTGGCTCTTTTGGAGCGGCTTGCGTGGGGACTCGGATTGGGTGAAATGGTCGACTTGGCCGCTGACGAGTAGACGAACCAGGTCCGCAGGGTGCATCGCCACCACAGTCAAGTTATAATTCGTACCAGAGGCTTCTTTGGAGGCTCTGGTCGCCTGTTCGCTGCAATGACCCGATTTTGACCGGGAACCCCTGTACCCAATCGGACGCGGGGGAAAGGGGTGAGAGGACAACCCTGTCCAAAAAGAGGATGCTTGCGATGAGCTCACGATACTTGGTAACGGATAGATTTTGTTACTCATGACAGCAGGCTCGTATGCTCTTGGGCTACCGTGCTGTAGTACGCGATTAGGTTCGGATAGCGCTTCGGCCGGACCAAGAAGCGGCTTAACTTGGCCATCAATGCTATTGTTTACCAACCAGTACCGAGACACGCGATGCGGGCGAGACATTGCTGCTATTATAGCGACAAGACATATGGTTCAGAAAGTCCAGCACATTACGTCTCTGTGACTCAAGTAGCTGTCAGCCTGTCATCCGAGAGACATTCCACAGTTACCTTACTCGTAGCTATCACTCGTGAGGTAGGCTTCTTTTCTTCTGCTGTTGGTCTTGGATCGCAACTCCTTGAGACACTTTAGATCAGGTTTACCACCCCGGTTCCCAAAGCTCCCCCCATGCTCACATGGAGTCAAAATGGGACCCATGCCACTGTCCGCGCCCCGGCCGGGGCCTTGCATCCGAGCAAAAAGTGAATTCTGGATCAGAGACATGGAAAGGATACCCACATGGCGGACACTGGACCTGCAGAAGCGCGGGAATTTTGCGAAAGCTGACTGGCTCTGCCTTGACCCAAGGCTTCTGGTTGGAAGGAATCGTTGTCTTTACAGGCAGCGAAGTTTTGTTCGTCTCCTGCGACCTGCATATGCCACCGCTAGGTCGGATACCCACGAGTAATAAAACGGCCTGCTAGCTGCAGATTGATTGATGAACAGTGGCGCTGCGCCGATGCAGGTCGCAGGTCGCAGTGCTGGGTTTGTACAGGGGCGAGTGAAATTCAAGACAGAGGAGAGAGATGAGGGCTGAGTGTTGCTGGGAATGGAAGAGAAGAGAGGCTGTGAAACCGCCGAGTGTGAGTAGAACCAAGGATGGTAGTGGCCGTGATGCCAATAGTGCGTTTCCCGTTCATCCACTCTTGTTTGCGGTGTTTGGACTGGCTACCTTATCTTTCCAACTCAGTATGGCGGGCTCAGCGCGGTGCGAATGCAACCAGCCCGCCAGGTCAAGTCGAGGCCAGTCAGGTCAATTTCCTCGTGCATCCGTCTAGTTTGTGCCTAGCAATGGAAATTATCGTCGGTCGTAATCGTGGGCTGGGTGGTACCCCATGTTCAGGGCCCGGGAACCAAAGTCGGTGAGCAATTGACGCCACGGTTGCGAAGTACCTTGTCGATGGTGCTCGTGTACCCTGTCCTGTCTTGTGGTCTGGTTGTTCGTGTTCTCTAGAGGCTGCAGCTCAGGTAGATTAGTTGGAGTATTGAGGCCGATCTTGATTGATTTGCCTGTAACGGCCTGACTTGACCGCGGGCTCTGAGCTGTGACGGCAATTGCGATTGACTTGCTGCCTCGCACCTTCCTTTGACCGCTTCTCCCCTTCCCACGTTGTCTGCTCTCCCTGGCTCGTGCCTTGTTCGCCTCATCACCACTTGGGACTGACTGTATCCTCCTCTGTCACTTCCTCATACACCCTCATCCTTCTCCTTCCTCCATCGCCAGTCCTTTCCCTCCTCTTCGCACACTCTCTTTCGTCCCTTTTTGTTTCCTGCAGCCGACAAACAACGCTCGCCGGCATATTCGCCCCTCTCGTGTGTCTCTCGGTATCAACTTCTTCGTCACTCACTCGCTATCGACGCCCATTCTCACGGCCTCCCGCGCCACTCGACCTTCTTTCTCGGCCGTCGTTCTTGGTTATTTCTTCTTCACGCTCTCTTGTTCTTTTGCTACCCCATCCGAGCACACCCAGCTCGTTCTTCTATTTTCCTTGTTGTTATTACGGCCAATCGACGACAACGCCCACGTCCATTGACTCCTGGCTTTCATCTGGACTTACCTGGACCCGTTATACCTACGCACGGGTATTCCCCCAGAACTCGAATCTGTCGTGCCATCTCGTCTATCTTCGCTCGCACGGCACACTCCACCCATCTTTCGATCCATCACTGATCAATCACTCTTTCCTACCTGGCATCATCTCAATCTCCCACTCTACCCTCCTCGTCGGGACCATCAGGCTGGCACTGACTGACTGACTGACACGACGGCCCTCGTCTTTCCGCCCTGGGATTGTCGTCTTCTCTTGCCCAATTTGCGCTTTCGCCAAATTCTCCGCCCGACAAAGATCAGCACGGGGCACCCACAGGCATGGGCTCAGTGACTGCCCCCGCCCAAGTGGTCATTTTATCGTGATGTGCGCAGACCATGTCAGCGCCCTCGCCGCCCCCATCACCGTCCAGACGGCCACTACCGCAGCCACCACCACAATCGCTGCGGTCTTCGGTAGCATCATTTGCATCGAGTTCTGCTCCACCGCCTCCTCCGCCTCGGCGAGGCACTCGTGCTCTTCAGCCTCGTCATGGCAATCTCAATGAGGGCCATCGCGCCGACACCAGCAAACTGCAGATCCGGGTCGTGCCCTACAGCCCACCTCGTCTCAGCTCCGATGGCGGCTCGCTCAGCTCATCTTCGCGACCCGTGTCGTATGCCGATTCTGACGCTGCTATTGCCGCTTCTGTTGCTGCTTCTGCTTCACCAAGTCCAAGCCCCACGGTTCGCCGAGCCTCAGGGCGACATGGTGATGAGGTCGGCCCCTCGAGCCCCGACGTTTCGGATCTCAACATCGTGGTCCATGCTCAATCTCCCCATCCACAACTGGTACTGGACCAGTCACAATCCAATTCAGGACTTTCCAGCCCGTCTGAGCCTTCCAATCCTTTTTTGTCGGCGCCTGCTACAGCTCGTCGCCTTCACCCACGCCTGCCAGGTACGGGCGGCATGAGCACAGGCCCAGACACAGGCATGACGCCTGGAAATGACCCCGGCGTCCCCGTCAATGCATCGACCGCAGATGCCATTTCTCCCATTTCCGCTCCGGATCGCCCATCTTCGGCCACATCATCCATTGGTTCTCGTTCGTCTAATCGCTCGCGTCGCAACCGAGTCATCAATCTCCATGCCAATAACAAAACCTTCTCTCTCGCGCCCCTGTCCGGATCCCTATCATCGCGAACCGATTCTTTCGCTACTGGCCCACCGTCCCTTGCTACCCCAAGCAGCTCTTATGGCAGGGTGTCATCAGCCTCAGCACTCTATAACGACGATCGCCCCATCTCACCCTTGACATCTGTGGGAGAGCAACCCGGATCCCCTGCGTCAACCCTGACATCGATCCCCGATATAACCACGGCATCCCCTTGGAATTACCGGTTGGTCGGCGGGTTGCGTAAGGTGAAGGGCGCCCCCGTCGACGAACCCGAACCTGAATCCGAACCGGGCCCCTCCCGCATCGCTTCTAATTTCACTTCCAATTATTCGTCCCAAGAATCCCTACCAGCTTTGCCTCCTCTTGCCATTACAAAGTCCTCTTCCGACCGTCTTGCTTCGGCTTCACTTGCTCCAAAAGCTTCATTCTCCTCTTCCGAGTCCTCGCAATCCGGCTCAACCGTGTCGGAGAGGACCAACTACAAGGTCTATGGCCAGAGCTCTCCAGCCCACGCTTCCAGCCACCGCCCTGTTGATCTCGACACACTTCCGCCTTCCTCCAGTCATTCTGCCGAGAATTATCACATCATTGCGCAGAGCTCACCACCGGCTGCATTCCGTCCCCGCACTGCCGACGATCTCGAAACCCTACCGCCCTCTTCCAGTCACTCCAACGTCAACTTCAGGGTCATCGGCCAAAGTTCACCCGTCGTTGCAGTCCGCTACCGCACGGTCGACCGCAATATTCTACCGCCCTCGTCGAGTCATTCGAACGCCAACTACCAGGTCCTTGGCGAGTCGTCTTCGTCGAATAACTCTCTATATGAGCTCCAACGACCGCAAACGGGAGATAGCGACGCCAACTACGTCGTTCACCACCCAGGCGCATCGACCTCGTCTCTGGTTACCACGAGAAGCCGGCTGAGACCAGAGTACTCGCAAGAAAGCTTGATTGTACCCCCTCTCCGTCCTGGGCGACAGACTTCCATCGAGAGCCTACGTCTGGCAGCAAAGCGATCTCGTGACTCTCTGCGCTCTGGATCCTTTACGAGTCTGTCTAGCATCATTACCCAAGAAGCAGCTAGGGCATTATTCGCTGGGCCATCTGCTATCTACATTCCTGCGTCAATTCGCAAGGAGAACAATAGTCGGGGGAAGCCAGTCAGGCTGGGTAGTCACAGTGGTCCTTCGATGATTCAATCACACCCGCACCAATGGAGCTCACAGCTCTCGACCGTGCCCTCCGAGAGCGAGCCCTCTTCACGCTCTCTCTCACCCATCTCGGAGGCTGCTCGGCGCAGTAGCTTCTTCAGTCAACGAAGTACCCGCATGCGCAGTATTTCCTCATCTCTGGCAGGCCCGTTCGAAAATCTCAGCCGGTCCGGGAGCCATTCCATACCAGAGTCAATCGACCGTCCACAAGCTGCGCACATGCGTCACAGCAGCCGTGAGGAAAGCTTGAGCCCCCGACTCATTCGCGACCATGATGAAGATGGCGATGGGCTAGCTGATCTTGAAGACTTGCGTCACAAGCACTCGCGTACTCGCCTCTCCAGCATTCTTTCCCACCAAACCTCGGACCGCAATTTGAGGTCGTCTGGAAGCTCTCGGAGCAACAGCTTGACTTCCTCGCTTCCGGCTTGGGCAAGGTACGTAAAAGCCGACCTGGCTACTCGCGAGCGATGACTAACAAGCGTAGGGTATACTACGGTAGTGGTGAGCGACGATTTGTTGTCACCCACCCCTCCACTGAGTCAATGTACTCGCTTTACAACGAGACACCACGCAGCGGATCCCGCAGTGGCTCACTTCTGAGACACTCACCAAGCGCCGAGAGGTTCATGATGCCGATCCGCAACGGCCGCCGCCGACCTCGAGAACAACAACACCAGTCGGTCGACGAGGCAATCCATCGGGATCCCACCCAAGAGCCAGAAGACGAGATTCAGGAAGAAGAGGGTCATCCCGTGCTTCAGGTCGCAAGACGGATCCGCAAGCAAACGTCCAGCATCTGGTCGCCGCACCTTGCTTACGATCGTCGGGCAACCCGTTATAGCATGTGGGAGCCGCCATCGACTACATGGTCGGAAGAGGCCGGCATCATCAGCCGAAGGAACATGCAAGTGATACTCTTCATTGCAGGCTTCGTTTTTCCAATTGGTCAGTCCATCGAGATATCGACTTTGAGTGCATCGACTAACAGAACAACAGCCTGGATGATCGCAGCCTTCTTGCCGCTTCCTTCTATGCCTCGTCCCGAGATGGCCGAACAACTCGCCAGCACGAGCAATGTGGACCTCCAACAGCAACAACAACCCCAGTACATGCAGGCTATCGACCAGATCCGGTACAATAGTGCCAGATGGTGGCGCAATCTTAATCGGATTATGTCCGTCGTCGGTCTGTTGCTTATTGGCGCCATCATTGCGCTGGCCATATTAGGCGTCAAACGCCGCTGGTGATAACTTTTTCACACGACGATTATCACTGCCCGGAGACACAGGACCACATGCGACGTGTCGACACCCGAGCACATCATTTCAACACTACTGCGAATATCGCACTTTGCCTCCAGCGCAGGCCTTTACTTGTTACATAATGTCTCTTACTGCATACACGAAGCTACAACACATCCTTGGATCTCGACATCTGTACACTACCTTTCCCCTTCTATCTTCTCTTGGACGACACCAGAAGGTTTGGGACGATGATTACGACCATGACCATCACTCACGAAACGAGCCTTTTCTTTTACTACTTCTCTAATCCTTGTATATTTGGACATGTACATTGCACGACGCTCAAACTTGTCGCTGGAAGAGCACCGGCATCTTTTCCTTCATGTCTTCTTGGATATACCAATGACATAAACGAATCTCCTAGGCTTCTCATAATGCCACGGCGATCGACTTTCTAGATAACGACTTATGTAGACTTTGTGATAATTTATATTATGACTTCACCAATTATTACTGTGCTTTGATAGCCTTCTCGTGCGAGGGCTATTACTTCTCGATTCCCATGCGCTATCTCAGCTGGCCCTGAGTTGAAGAGCATGAGTTCTGACACGAAAAGATGCAGAGTCGCAGTGAGCTCTGCTGCCATATCGTTGCCTTCTGTGAGAACAAAGCGGAAGCCGCCAGGAGAGGCCGCGGCTACACGCCTTCTTATGCCTTTTTCTTTTGTTTCTTCTCTGCGAGTTCTTTGCGCTTGACCTCGATCTCTGCTTTCAATTGCTCCACAGCCTCGCTGATATCCGCCTCTGGATCTTTACTGATACCCAAAATCGGCTCCATGCTGGTGATACTCTCCGAGCTAACTGTCCTGACCAACTTCGCATTCGCCTTGCCCTGTCTCGACTCCAGCTTCTTCCTCAGCCATGCTTTGCCGGGAGAGGAGAAGAATGCAAGGGCGCCGAGGGTCCAGATCAGACCGTAAAAGTAGAGGGCGGACCAGACGTGTAGGGAGGCGGGTAGGGTGAGGGTTAGGAAAGGTGTGGTTGCGAATGAGAAGGTGATTTGGGTAACTAGGTAGGAGGCGAAGTCGTAGTATTTCTTGGTGGGACGAGCATGGCCGGTGACGGGGTCGAGGAAGAAGGGGCGGACATGTCGGCGGAAGTCTGAAGAATGTCAGTGTTATGGCCGACGAATCAGGGGGTGGGTGGAATTTAGAGTCTTACGCTTTGCAACGGTCTGGATGAGACTGGCGAGAACAAAGGTGAGATAGTAACCTGGGTAGAAGCCGTGCCATAGGGCGCTGGTGGCGAAGGTGATTAAGCTGGCCCGGAAGCCTGGTTTCTTGCCCCTGGGCGTCACTCGAAGGTAGACGGAGTTCCTCAACCAGTTGTTGGTGTTCATGTTCCAGCCAGCGAGATAACCACGAGGGTTCTGTGCGAACTCGACTTGCCAGGGGTCGATGTTCTGCAGTCTGTTCCAGGAGACCTTTGCAGTGACAGGGTCAAAGCCATTGTAGCCCATGCCGGCAAGAATGCAAGCTCCCTCACTAAGAGACCAGACTGCGTAGTACTTGAACCGGGCGACGACGTTGGTGACGTAATTGAGCCAGACCCGTTGGAAGACGTTGTACTTGAGGAATGCATCGCTGGATAGAAACTCTGGGTTGTAGCTGGCACCGAAGTAGACGAATAGTCCGAGCCAAATGAGACCGGAGGCGGCTTTACGGGTGGCCGGGGTGCCGCTGCGCGGGATCTTGCGCTTCTTCCGAACAGGAGGTTTCTTCGCCGGATCGACTTCGGCGGGGACGTCGAACATCGTGGTGTCAATCCAGCGCCTGTAGTCAGCATAGTCGAACGCCGGGCCTGCCATGAGGGAGGGGAAAAAGAGGACCCAGGCTGCGTAATCAAGCACCGAGGGGATCTCCTTGAGCATACGGTCTTTCTGGTAGTCGGAGAGTTGATCGGCCGGCAATTGACCATCGGCGACGTTCCAGCAGAATGAGGAGAGCTTCATCAGCAAGACCATCTGTGCGCCGGTGATGTCGACTGATCCGGGGTCGTTGGCGGCTTGTCTCCAGATGTGGGAAATTGACATGTGACCCATGAGGTAAATGAAGCCGATCCAGGGCATGTAAGGCGAGGTCTTCAAGTAAGTTGCTATGGAGTACGCGCCGACGGCGGAAACGGCGAGAGTGCCGATTCCATTTAGCCATAGGTCGAAAATGCCGACCAAGTAGAAGAGTGAGACGCTGGAGGCTGTCAGACAGTGTCGATGTGAAAGGAATGGTGTGAACAACGAACCCGATGCTAAAGAGATTCTTTTGGTAAGGTTTGGAGTCTGGGATGCGCTTGAGGACGCCAGCTAAGGGGTATGAGAGGAAGAATGTGAAGATCAGTTTGACTGAGGCGGTTTTAGTCAGTATGTGGCCGGGACAGGTAGATGTGAAGCTTCATGGGGGACGTACTCTCATCGGCAGATGAGCCGAGTTGGTTGGACAAGGCCTTGAAAGCTACATGAATGTCAGCGAATGATCAATAGATGCGGCTCTGTGAGGACTAACGCCAGTCTATGAACGGAATCATGGTGCTCGTGTAGGATATGAATATTGTAGAAGGTCTATAGGCGAGAGGTTGACAACAGGTGAGGTTGGATGTTGGTGGGCTACCGAGGGGTTTGCAGCTCAAGGCATTGCCAACTGTCGCACGAGAAGTGAAAGCTTCTTGTCTCCTGAGTAATCCTGTGAGAGTCGAGATATGGGCGAGTCGCGGTACAGGACTGAGCAAAGCGTGAAAAGGCGCAGGTGGATGATAAGAGAGAACGTTGTTGTCGTGGTAGTGTCGAGATCAGGTTGTCAAAATGTCGGTTATTTGGTTTAGGACGTCACCGACCATTTGTTGAGCGCTGGGGGTTGCCGATCCAAGGGCACTGGGCCACCTGCGTCAGTGGGGCGAAGTCGTCGCTGTGACGCCAATCACGCGGGCCACTTCTTCGAGGCACCAAAGAATCGCAGTGAGACTCATTTCAGGGTCTTGTTCACATGGGACTATGGTGCTTAAAGGTGCTAGGCAGAGCGGTCTGTAGGCAGTGTGACCCTGAAGCTGTCAAGTCTCGGCATCATGTGAGCTCAGGCTGACGCACGTTCTTGTTGTCGAAGCGGTGTTTGGCTGAGACTATACGTTGACTTGACAGATGATCGTACACAGACGGAAACTGTAAATAAACAACACCAGCTGCCGGCTCTGCAGGTGTCGCACAGGGTAGACTACTGCTGCTAGTCGATGCATGTGTCTTACAAAAGGTATCTACAACACATCCAATTGCGAGAAGCACCCTGAGATTCTAGTACAGGCCGTCACCTATCATACACAGCTACATCCTGCGCCATATGCAAATTTAAATAATACATTGAATTCGAAAGCATCTTCCTGCCAATCGATGTTCGTGTTGCTATGAATTTGCGTCTTGCGCGCTCTTTGCACTGGCACTCATCGTCGGTCTTGTGAAGGGCAGCCCACTGTTGGCAGAGCTTGATGATTTGACTTTGGCCACGGCGTAGACGAGACCAGCAACGAATCCGATAAAGATGGCAGACACGCTGCCGAAGGTGATCGGCGCAGCAAAGAAGACCAGTCCAGCGATGGCGATGGGCAGCTTGTTCAGAGCTCCCACCATCGAGTAGGTCGTTGAGGATGTGACTCGGATGCACCACGCTGAGCAGTAAGAGATGAAGCTGGCTGCGAGTCCCGAGTAGATCATGCCCATTATCTTGCGGTTGCGGTCGTTGATGGGGAAATTCTTGACGAAGTTCTCGGATGACCAGTCCTCGGTGATTAGAGAGAAGAAGAGAAGAACAGGAATAGTCAGGAGGTTGTTGTAGAACATAGCTGAGCCATAAGTTAGCAGGTGACACAGTCAGAGCACAGTTGAAACATACTGTCGAAGTCTTTAAAGTTCATCTTCTTGATGACTTTGCGCATGCTGAGCGCATAGAACGCCGAGCAGAAGATGTTCAGTCCCATCCAAGCATATCCAGCATTCAGGTGTGACAAAGCTGCCGAGGTGTCAGGGTGATCAAAGTGTCCAGCAGCGGCAGACTGAATGTCCGCCCACGCTGCAATGATGGAGCTGAAAACCATCAGGCCGAACGAGAGCAGCGTGAGTGGTGATACACTGCCACCGAACCACAGGACTTCACCATATGCAATAGCGATGATAGTAAGGTTTTTGAAGATGGTGAAGACGGGAACGGCGAGGTATTGCAGAGCCTTGGTGCCGGTGTAGATCATAGTCACGAGGAGCATCGAGACGGGAAACCCTAGTAGTCGTGTTAGTTGGCTACTGTTGCGACAAGACTTCACATGCAGTAGAGGAATTGCCGTACATTGTCTTGCTCGGTTCTTATCAAAGGGCGCCAAGTGGCTAATGATGCCAAGGTGTTTGCATGCCATAATCGCAACGATACAGACAACAGCCTGCAGCAGTCAGTATACCATCCCAGCATGACGGCTGTTCCTCATACCTGGACCGTAAGGTAGAAGAACGTCAAATTCCAGAACTGCCCCGAAACAACATATTTATTCACAATCGTCATGCTGATCGACGAAAGGCAATAAGCTAAGATCGACATGGGCGCATTATTGGTGATCTTGGTGACAGACTCGGGCAGACTGTCGAGGGCCGGTCGTCTGGCTGGCAAAGGAGAAGCAGCTGCCGACCGGGGTCTGAAGCCGGCTTTCTCGACATCTTGGAAGCTCGGGGAGGGCCGTCGTGCGGGAGAGAAGTCGTCGATCTTGAGGTCGGCCATGATTGCGAGTGGCGGCTGAGGTCGTGAGCCACTGCTGCTGGTAAATGATGCGACGTAGCTTTAGGGGACAAAAAGTGATTGCGTGGCCGTCAGGCGCGTCGTCGCGTAAATGGAAGGGCGGCCAGAAGCGGTGGTGACACAAAGACAGGGGCAAGGCGGGAATAGGGACAAAGGGTAGCTCCAGATGAGGACTAGCTTAGCAACATTTATCCCTTCCTTGGGCAGTATTGATCACTCAAATGTGTGTCATTCTCAAGCACCAGGATTTGTAGTCTAACAACACTTAAATTGATCGGAAAGCAGGATGCTTCAGATACAGCCATAAAAGGCACGGCAACATATGGCCGATCTGTGCATGCTACTGACCAGTGTGTGTGATACAACCCGCTTCATATTGGGATTCATGGCCGGCTGTGGGTAACTTATTCAGATAAAGCAAGTTCTCTCCAGCCCGGAAGGGAACAATCACAACGCGATGCTCATGATGGTCTTGAGACAGCCATAATGTCCTCTGTGCTCTTCGATAGCGCTCGGCGGGTAATGACTTAAGGCTAGCATCGTCAACGATAGCGATTTCCCCTGATTTCCCATAGCAAGTGAAAGAAAATCATATTGCCGAGTCAACCGACGATGAGGCATTGGTCAAAGATTGTGAGAACAGAGGTCGCATGTGATGCTCCATCAAATTCCCTGTGGCAGTTGAGTGTCGGTTGGTGGGGGAGGGGCATTGTTGCTGAGGATCGTTAGAGCCGACGGTAGCCTCTCTGAAAGACGCCATGAGCACAAGAGGCACGTGAGGACAGGAGGCCATATCACTCACTATGATGAGGGAAAAGATGTGATTCACGACAAATATAGAACTACATGACCCAAATTAAAGCCATCTTTTACGGCTGGTATTGCACAATTTGCTCTTCGGAAATGAGGTCGAGATTCTGAACTGGGCCCAGCACGGTGCAAAAGTACCGCCTAACACGATCTTGCCTCATCGCCGCTCTACCCCACACTGCCTGCCTGCAATCACTACCACATCACCTTCTTTCGTTCATCGCCGAAGCTCCATCCGATCAGTTCCTCCCTCATTGACGTCTCACTACCCTGACTCTTCTTTCACACATTGAACCGTCGCTCTTCGCAAGCCGACTTGACCCTGCCAATTGTTGTGTAGGCATATGTTTTTACGGCTTCCACGGTACCTTGCTCGTCACAACACTTTCCGTATCTCAGCTACGACCCAACGTATTCCCAGCAGCATCGCTCGGTGCTTCTCTGACACCACCATGGCCAAAGTTGTCACCAGTAGTCGTCTCGCTGAGCTGAGGCGGCTTATGGCCGAAAAGGACGTCCAGGTGTACAGTAAGTATATGTTGTGCAGGGGTTGTCATTCTCTATGCTGACAATTCCAAGTCATTCCATCCGAAGATAGTCATTCCTCCGAGTACATTGCTGCTTGTGATGCTCGGCGTGCATACATTTCTGGCTTTACCGGCTCAGCGGGCTGTGCCGTCGTTACACAAGACAAGGCTGCCCTTGCCACCGACGGTCGTTACTTCAGCCAAGCCGCCGCTGAGCTCGATGACAACTGGACTCTGCTCAAGCAAGGCCTGCAAGACGTTCCTACCTGGCAAGACTGGTCTGCTGATGAATCAGCAGGCGGGAAAAACGTTGGTGTAGACGCCACATTGTTGCCAGTAGCTGCCGTAAGCAAGCTTGTTGAGAAGATTGAGAAGCAGGGTGGCAAGCAGCTGTTGCCCCTGAGCGAGAACTTAGTCGATGCTGTTTGGGCCAAGGAACGCCCTTCCCTACCCAGTCAGCCTGTGACTGTGCTTTCTGATGATTTTGCCGGCAAGTCTGTATCCGCAAAAATCGCCGACCTTCGGAAGGAGCTTGAGAAGAAGTCATCTCCGGGCTTCGTCGTGTCGATGCTCGACGAAGTGGCATGGCTTTTCAATCTTCGTGGTAGCGACATTCCACACAACCCTGTCTTCTTCTCATATGCGATTGTGACGCCTGATGTGGCGACCCTTTACGTTGATGAGTCGAAGCTCGACGATACCTGTCGCTCCCACCTCAAGGCCAACGATGTTCAGGTGAAGCCTTACAATGATATCTTTGGCGACTGTCAAAATCTCCATGCCGATGTTAAGCAGAAGGCAGAGGCAAATTCCGCCGCTGCAGGTCCAGGAAGCTTCCTGATCTCGAACAAGGCTTCTTGGGCACTCAAGATTGCTTTGGGCGGAGATGGTTCTGTGGAAGATATTCGGAGCCCCATTGGCGATGCCAAGGCTATCAAGAACGAGACCGAGATCGCCGGCATGAGAGCGTGTCATGTTCGAGACGGAGCTGCCCTAATCGAGTACTTCGCGTGGCTTGAGGACCAGCTTGTCGTCAAGAAAGCACATCTGGACGAGGTCGACGGCGCAGACAAATTGCAAGAACTTCGAGAAAAGCAGAAGCACTTCGTTGGTCTTTCCTTCAGAACGATTTCTTCCACTGGAGCAAAGTCAGTCTTCATTTCGTCTCCCCCTTGTCTTTCTGCGCCAGGCTAACCATTTCTCAGTGCTGCCATCATTCACTACGGACCGCAGAAGGACACTTGCGCCGTCATCGACCCTGAGGCTATCTACCTCTGTGACTCCGGTGGCCAGTACACTGACGGCACCACTGACACGACTCGCACACTCCACTTCGGCAAGCCCACTGACCAGGAGAGAGAGGCATACACATTGGTTCTCAAGGGCCACATGGCTCTGGATATGGCTGTCTTTCCCAAGGGCACCACTGGCTTTGCTCTCGATAGCATGGCTAGACAACACCTCTGGGTTCGTGATGTCTCCTAATGGAGCAGCAACAAGACTAATACGATGTAGATGAATGGTCTCGACTACAGGCACGGTACAGGCCATGGTGTTGGCTCTTTCCTCAACGTTCACGAAGGACCTATCGGCATTGGCACTAGGGTCCAGTATACGGAGGTCGCCCTGAGTGCAGGAAACGTCATCTCTAACGAGCCAGGCTACTACGAAGATGGAAAGTTCGGTATTCGTATTGAGAACATCATCATCGTCAGAGAAACGAAAACTAAGCACACTTTCGGCGACAAGCCATTCCTTGGATTCGAGCACGTCACGATGGTACCCTACTGCCGCAATCTCATTGACGTCAGCCTTCTGACCGATGCCGAGAAGTCCTGGCTTAACTCCTACAATGCAGAGGTGTTGGAGAAGACGCGGGGATTCTTTGAGGGCGATAAACTGACGACGGACTGGCTGGAAAGGGAAACACAGCCTTTCGCTTAAGTGTGCATTTGTTCTACATATGATGGAAGACGTGTAATCTTGACTACAAGCGCACGAAAGCAGCCAATGTGAAGGTCAATGCAAAAGAAGACACGAACCAAGGGTTGTTCTGTGTTCTCTCCCAGATGTGTAGCTTCTTCAATATCGTGTCTGCACCAACCAGGTGAGGGATGTCAAGACCTTGTCTTGCGGCGAGCTTTGCGAGATCATTAGCAGGCGCCCTCGAGGCTGTACAGAAGTGTGCACTACTTACATGTAGTACAAGCGTGGTCAGTCCGCCCAATATTGCCAATGTTCGGGAGAAGATGGCAACAACGACGCCAGCAGCGAAGCCTAAAGCCTCGACATTAGATTACATCATACATGGCCCAGCCAATTCCATGCTGACATACCCGTCAGACTACCGCTCGAGATCTGGCGCACGGTTTCGGATGAGATATTTGAGTCCGGAACAATAGAATCGCGTCCAGCCGGCATCAGTGACATGCGCGGCGAGGAGTACGCCAGTGGACGCGACTGCTGCCGTGTGAGGTTGTATGCGCCCATGCAGACAGCGGCACTTGCGCCGCCTGCGCCAAGGGCAAGCGCGGTCCTGCGCATGGCAAAAATGCGACTCATTTTGGAGTTCTGGATCGAATGGAGGTCAGTGGTCGTTTGTAAGACCGGATAAGATTTGTCGAAAGCGTTTTGTCGTGCTGGTGGTCAGGTCCAGGGCAGTTGGTCAGAGGAACGGTGGTTGGTGGTTGCGTCAGTGAAGCAGATGTGGAGGGATGACGCCTACAGGCGGTCTCCAGCTCCAGTGGAGTCTTGGCGGATCGTGTGCCGAATTGATGCAACTGAAGCCCCATTTTTTGGTCTGGAGAGCCAAGAGACAGCTCGACGACATCAACCACAGTTATTACATGCCTGCACACATCTTCGCACCTAACGTAGAAGTCTCTCTCGAGGCATGCATTCGACAGCATGTGACCGATAGGAAGTTGCTCATCATATACACTGTGACATGGACTTCACGTCAATTCCGGCTAGCCCTGGCGCACCCACTGACAGCTTTATAAGTTATAATGTCCAGACTCCGGTAAGTCTAGCAGACTGTCTGGTGAAAATGAGGTCGATCATGTGCTCAGAGTATGAAGAAGTGGGCGAGGGGTGACTGGGAACTCTCCTATTGCTGACAAAGATCGTCCATACCCCAGGGCTGTCTCCTGGTACCATTCAGATCCTATGCCAATTGAAACCCACAAACGATCAGACTCCAATCGTCAAGCACCAAGACCTAATGCACTGCCATGGTTGTTTCCCAGAGCCTCTACTTCGCCGTCTTTCTCCAACTCGCCATCATCGGCAGTCATGCCCAAGGGCCCGTGCCTGTCCACTACACAGGTTTCGCTGGCTTTCAGGGCCTGAACACCTTCGAACCCTACTGCGGCCATGGCTGTTTGCGATCTTCCACCTCGTTTGACTCGGGATGCTCCACAGAGGCTTCGGAACACGGTCATGGAGGAGCTAATCACGCCGTTGCCAAGTGCCGTGCGGGGGACCTTCCTGTTCTCAGCTCCATCGCCTGGTGTATCTATCTCTATTGTCCCGGCTCGGTGAGTCCAACAGCTGTCGAGGAGTTTTGAGACACGGCTATGACCGACCGGCAGCCTGGACTGGAGGCCGCGGTGGAGCTTCGGGAAGACGTTGGCCAAGATCAACGAGGAGCCTACGCGTGTCATTCAGCCCGATGAGCCCCTGAATGAGACGGTGCTGACGACCGAACAAAACTTCATTGATACCCGAGATACTCTCAAGTGGTACTGGTAAGACGTCTCTCGAGAATTCAAATACAGGTAAGAAACCAGTCCTCATTCCTTTTATAAACCCCTGCGATCTCCAGACGCAGGGCCAACAGGCGAGTAGCTGATCCTCGCCAAATAGTCTCGCAATATGCATGACTATTTTCACCATCCCTCTATTTTCGAGGTTTTAGTACGCCCCCGTTACCGCGCGACTGGCTGATCGTGTTCAGCCTTACCTATGGCCAAGCATTATCGGCACGCACCGCGAGAGGGCCCTGCCTTGGTCTCTAGGAAACGCCCTTACCGTTGGGCAGCTGCTCTTCGTTCTTGTCATGGTGATCCTCAATGCTGTTCTGATTGCTTTCAACTATAGGACCCTACGACTCGACGCTGTCTTCCACTGAGTGCAAACTCATTCGCAGGAAATTATCTTCTATATGGCGTTGCGCACCGGCGTTATCGCCTTTGCTCTCATGCCTGGTCTCTTCCTCTTCGCCACCCGGAATAACGTCCTCTTGTGGTTG
>WNLN01000423.1:0-21337 GCA_021347865.1 Sarocladiaceae sp. CBMAI 1973
AATTCCATCCAGACTTTGCACTTCAAGCAATTCCCCCAAGCGACAGTCTTCTCGAGGAGGTTAAGGCAGCTTTGCGAGCCGAGCCTACCCCAGCACCAGTCTCCAGCACAGTTTTCGAAGCTGGTGAACGATGGGTGGATGTGGGTAGTGTTATGATTGCCGACACAACGACCAACACCATCTCACGGATTGTGTACCGGCGACTGGTGAAGACAAAGGCCGCTGTGGACCGCTCCAGCGCTGGCAACATGTCCTCGGGGCTGTATGGCAGCTCAGTCCTCACGCCCTCGATTCTCCCGTACGAGACGCAACTCGAGGAGGAGTGGATTGAGGAAGTTATCTGTCGACCAGATGAGCAGCTTGTTGACGCCATGAACAAAGTCATAGACCTGCAGCAAGACTCCAGCAAGGTCAGCTCGTCTACCTCATCCCACACTGCGAGCGACCATCACTTCCAGGACGGACACACATCGCTAGGCCATTTTGACGGTTCGCATTCGTCAAGAATGCCTTTGGAAACTCCTCGGGCGCAATGCAAGGCAGTCGTTCTCTCAGCCCTCGAGGACACCATCCGCGACGTGATTGAGCAACGCGACAAGCCAGACGATGGTTATGTCGGCCCAAGACAGAACCTCTTACGCACCGCCGTGAGGAATTGGGTCTCGGACTTGGATCTGCTCGAGTGAGCAGTGTGACGGTGGCTTTCACCGTGACTGAATGGCATTCACCGATCAGCTGCCGGTGCTGACGGCCATATTTCTCCCCTGCCCACCTCTGTATTATTGTCATTCGAGCACTTGCTCTTGATTTCACGGCCTTTTGCACGAAAGTGATACCCCTTTTCATTCTTTGCAAGCGATTCACACGTTTCATAGCCGCATGTGGCTTTCACTGCTCTTCGTAGCTCTCTTAGAATTCATTCAGAGTCTAGTGCCAGGAAGATCTGGACTTGATCTTGAGGACTCATAGCGATGCAAATAGACAATGCCTTTCTAGAGGCTAATTGAGCTTGACTTGTTTCTCAAGTCCTCGTGCCATTCGACGCCATCAACTTGTGCATCAACTTCGTGAAATTCCCATCCTTGTCCATAAGCTGCGCCTTCTCGCTCACGAAGTCATCAGCGACCTCGGGCATGCAGCCGAAGAAACCGTACTCGATCACCCAGTCCTCACCGTCCAACCATCGTCCCAGCTCTTCTGAGAACGCTTCAACTTGGGCCCCATCACGACTTATACTAGCGAGCTCGCTCACCACCACTGGAAGCTTGTAAATCTCGTACATCTCCCTCAGATACTGCTTCGCTCCTTCCGCGTCCGCACCATAGAAGTGCAATCCCAGATAGTCAGGCTTCTGTTCACCACATTCTGCAAAGAACGCAGCAAGCCAGTCTTTGCCCGGCTGATCACTGGCACACGCTGGGCTGATGATCTTCTTGCCCTTCTTCTGCACCAGCTCCGGAATAATGGTCTCACGCCATGCTTTAGCCGCCTCGCTAGGTGTGGTGTTTTGTCTCTCTGGTTCGTTGAGGTAGTGCACGATTGGGTAGGGTGAATCACGGACCCAGCTGAACTCCTCGGAGGTGACGTGGGAGATGTCGCGGAGCATAGGCCGATAACTGAGGCGATCCTTGAGCTCGGGAGGAACCCACGTGTTCCAGTTGTGGCAGGATATGAAGGGCGTTGATTTTTGGTAGTCTGCTGGGAATAGTTGGTCGATGCTTGAGGGGCGGTCGCGGGTGTTTTTCCAGTCCCAGAGGAGGCACTGCTTGCGGGGCGGTGAATTGGCCATGATCCGTTTATCAATCAGTTCTTGAGAGGGCCTGGTGCCAGATCAGTTCTCAAGAATCGCTTGACTGAGCGAGGTGTTGGTGTTTGAGGAGAACGGGAAGGTTGTCCACTTACAGTCAGGACTTATAAGCTTCAGTGACGTAGCGCACACCGAAACTTGGCAGAGCGACTTTACCCGTGCTGACCGAGGAGACTTACCAGACTACCTGTGAACTTTCACAGAATGAGCCCTAACACTCAAAGGTGGTGCTCATTCTCAGCTTATTGGTATTCCGCTCATGTCCAACCGTTTATGTGCCGGCCAAGGTTTTGATAGAAATGGAATGAAACGCTGTATTTGATGACTCGAGAGATACCCATTTACACTCATGCTTACTTCCTCCTCTCTCTCTTGCTCTGAGCAATCTTCTTCTGCTTCTCTGCTCTGGCTTTCCTGATGAAGTCGGCTCCCTTGAGTTCCTTCTTGTTACCCATACCATCCCTGAATCTGCCGACTCTCTTCTCCCTTGCCTCGCCGACCCTCTTCTTCCGCTCTTCGAAGTCATCACGGTACTTGTCTGCTTCCTTGGGTGCCTTCTCCTGCTTGTGCTTGTACCTGACACCAGTCGGTATCTGTCCCGTTCCTGGCCTCTCGGTTTCACCAACACGGGGCATCTTGCCCGTGCGGTTAGCACGCTTCCACCTGTCGAACCGACCGCTCGAGAACGATGCTGCGATCTTGACACCGGACTCGCCGGTGATGAGACGAGCACCCTTGGAACCATCCTCGTCGTTCTCGCGTGACACGTACTTCTTCGATTTTGCGTCCCAGCGCATCTTCGCTCGTGTGGGCGCGCCGAAGTTCTTGGCTGTTTCGTCGTTGGTGAAGTCCATGGTTGCGTCGCGGGCGGCTTCGACGAAACTGGATCCAGCACCGCCGGAATGAACACCGTAGCCGCGCTCTTCGGCAGCGTTGACGGTACGTGGCGTGTAAGACATGAAGACGTCTGAATCCTTCCAGTCTGTCTTTCCTTTGGATTTGCCATTTGCGTTGGATACAGTGACCTCGAGTCCGTCGTTGCTGTCTTCCTCCCACTCAGCTCCCTCGACCTCATCATCTTCGTCGTGAACGGCTGCAGAATCAACATCCATACCATCAACGACTACCGCATCGTCGTCTTCACTCTCGTCCTCAACCTCGATCTTGTCGAATTCTGACGACTGTTTCCGTCCCTTGGGGACGACTCGTTTTCGTAGCTCTTTCATGACGTCGGCAGCTCGGCTCTTTCCCTTGTCGCCGTGTCCAACCTCGAAGATGGTCTCCTGAGGCTTGTATCCACTGATTCGGGCAAGCATATCTGCTCTTGCCGCTTGCTCGTTGTTCGCGTCTGCGCCGAAGACTCGGTGCAATTGACCCCAGCCGTTTGAAGCCACCATCTCCCTCGCTCGCTTGGCACTCTGACTTGACGCCGAATTTCTTGTCTTCAGGTAGAGCTTTTCTGCTTTGCCGGCAACCTTTCGAAGATTCAGGATATCCTCGCTCTCCTCTAGAATCTTATTCAACCACTCCACATGCATTTCAACAAGGTCCCTCTTTGGTGATCCAACAACCACATCCTCCGCGAAGGACGGGTCGCTCTCATTTTGACCAACGACAAGTTTCCTACCAAGGAACAGCTGCAGGTCCAGCAGGTAGGGTGCGTCTGTGTCTCGAACAAGGCTGTAACTCCAACCCTTTTGGCCAGCACGAGCTGTACGACCAACACGGTGAACGAACACCTTGGGCTGTGGAGGGAAATCGTAGTTGATGACGTTGGCAAGAACCGGGATATCAATACCTCTGGCAGCAACATCTGTGACCACGAGAATATTGGTCTTTCCGAAGCGGAAGTCCTCGACCTGAATTCTTCGCGCTGTCTGATCCAAAGAACCATAGACGTGCGAGACTGCAAAGCCACCCTCGCGGAGCAAGGTTGCAAGATACTCGACATGATGCTTTGTTGCAGCGAAAACGATCGTGGAGTGCTCGGTAGGCTTGCCAGCTCCCACCTCAGGTCCTCGCTTCCTCTTCTTGTTGTCGCCATCACGTTTTGGCTCTTGTGGTGTTCCCATAGGCATGTTGATGATGTCGTGAAGGATATGCAGCAACGCGCCCTCCTTCTCGGCACCTTTGACTGAGAAGAATGCACTCTGGAGATCTGGTGACACCTTCGTCTCGGCGTCAAGACGAATCAAGCTTGGTTCCTGAAGACCAGCACGGGCGAACTCGACAAGCGAAGCAGGCAGGGTCGCAGAGAACAGTAGCGTCTGTCTCGATGGTGGGAGGGCGTGCAAGATCTCGGTCAATTGCGCTGCGAAACCCATCTCGAACAGTCTATCAGCCTCATCGAAGACGACGTACTTGACAGATGAGAGATCCAAGTTCATCTCGACCTTGAGATGCAGGAATCGACCAGGCGTAGCAATGACAATATCGGGGTTGGCGGACATGGCGCCGAATTGCTCCTCCAGTCCATCACCACCGACCAGCAGCACGCACTTCAGATCGGTTCCTCTGCTCAATTCCTTGACGACCTTGAGTGTCTGAATAGCCAGTTCTCGAGAGGGTGACATGATGAGTGCACGTGCACCGAATCTCGCGCTGTGAGCTCGAAGTCGTTCGATCATGGGAATAACAAAGGCGGCAGTCTTTCCGGAACCTGTCCTAGCCATGCCCACCACATCTTTCCGGTCGAGAACGAGAGGAATAGTCTTGCGCTGAATCGGCGTTGGTACCGTGAAACCCTTCTTCGTGATCGCTCGTAGGAGGTTGGCATTGAGACCTGCACAATTCATTAGCTGGTGTCGAGAAGGAAGATTGAATCTCGAGAATCTTACCCATAGCTTGGAAACCACCACCCTTCTTGACAGTTCTTCCCTTCAAATTGGAAGCTTTCCTGTTCGAAGCAGCCTGCTGCAAGGCAATGAAAGCCTCGTCACCGCCATCATCTTCATCCGCGCCGTCGAGAATCCCATCGATGTCGAAGCCCTGATCAGGCGCATAGCCCTTGACAGCTCCATCATTCTCTCCAGGGTACAATGAGCCTAGAATATCTAGCTCCGGCTCCGAAGCAGCAGGCGATGCTGCACGACGAGGCATTGTGGCGGTGTGATTGCGCTCGTCTTGACCTTTGTCGGTGCTGGTTGTCAAGATCAATTACAATCCGCTACCAGAGGCGGGAGACCGCAAGTCCTGCTCTTCACTTTTTTTCTGGGTCGCGACGCTTATCTTATCTGCGCGGGGCACCTGTTCAGGGCGCTACAGTGGTGGTCGATTTCGAGGTGGGTCTGTCTCTTTAGTGGCACTCTACTATACTCACCAACTTCATCCCACTTCGCCATCTCGACTCGTCGACTAGATTGTTCATCTTCACACGCGTGTCCCTGCTTCATCTTTGAGGACATAGCGTCGCGACTTGCACATAATGGCGGGAGATTCTCCGGTGGAGGACAAGGATGCGCTCGATGCGCTTGAGCTCGAGGCGAAGGAGTTCGACAAGGTAGGTCGCACGTGTTGGGCCTTTTGACCGTTTGCGCAAGACTGACCATCTGACAGGACGCGGAAATCGACAGGATCTTGAAGGCTTTCCGGCTAGACGCGTAAGTCTAGTGACACATTAGTCACTGTGGTGTGTGTTGGGTGCTGACGGTTGGATCTGTAGCTACGCCGTGCTCGACCTCCAACCAGGTGTTCCCGAATCCGACATCAAAGTCACCTATCGCAAGAAGTCACTTCTCATCCACCCGGATAAGACAAAGAACCCGCTAGCTCCTGATGCCTTCGATCGCCTCAAGAAAGCTCAAACAGAGCTCATGGACGAGAAACACCGTGAGCGCCTTGACGAAGCCATCGCCGACGCACGTATGCTCCTCATTCGCGAGAACAAATGGACTGTTGACTCCCCCGAGCTGAAGACGGACGAGTTTGCCAAGAAATGGCGAGACAAGGCCCGGGAGGTGCTCGTCGACAATGAGCACAGGAGAAGGCGGCAGGTGAAGGCACAGATGCAGGAGGAGGGTAGGGAGCAGCGCCGGCAAGACGAGGAGGTCGAGGAGAGGAAGCGCAAGAGGAAGCATGATCAGGATTGGGAAGCCACGAGAGATACAAGGATCAGCAGCTGGCGGGACTTTCAGAGTGGTAAGGGAGGCGCACCAAAGAAGAAGAAGAAGCTGAAGCCCATCGGTTGATGGTTGGGCAACGGGGAGAACGAATCGTTAAATGCGTGGCGTTCAGGTTTTAGATTTGCGGTTGCTCAACACGCAACATTATGGAATACACAGGTTACTCTTTACCTGCTGACAGTTTGCGCATGCACTTAACTTCTGGTCATCACCACCTAGCGCAAGCTTGCTTGCATTTTTCGTTATTCGAGTCCAGGGTCAGAATGTGATGTACATTGAGAAGAGTGCCTTTGTTGGAGCATACCGCCTCATCGCTCTATATAGGTAGTATACAAGTGAAATCCCAACTGCCGGGCACCATCTTGGAGCACAAGTTGCAGCTTCGACATCGCCAAAATGTAAGTACAATGATTTGCCAATCAGAACAAGAACAGTTTTGAACACCCTAGAATGCACCCGCCGTCTATCTTCTCCCATGTATGTTTCCCATGGACAAGTATCTTCTGCTCGGGTCGATGTTGTACAAGATTAAAGTAAGAGATTGGCGTTTCTAGCCCGTCGAGGATTTCTTGGAATCTTCGTCCTTCTTGTCCTCGGTCTTCTTCTCGGCATTGCTGTCCTTGGCGGAGCTTGTTGTTGAATCAGATTGACCCTCTGGCTTTTGGTGGGCCGGATGGTTGGTAAAGTTGTGCCACATGCTCTTGAGGAAGCCCTCGTTCTTATGCGATTCCGGGTCATTGTCCATAGATTGTCCACTTCGGCTATATATGCTTTGTTAGTCATACAATTGACAACCAGCTGAGCGATCAGTCTTACCTGGGTGATGAGACATTCATGATGCGCTTGGCTGTCTTATCTTCCATCTCGTCCGCAAGCATCTCGGCAATGGTGCGCTGGTTCGCACTGAGGAACTTCGGCATGTTGACCCGGAACTCCACCCTCAGGTCACCTGTGCCTGCTCGTCTAGCTCCAAGTCGCTTCATACCCATACCAGTAAGTGTGATCTTGTCACCGGTGTTGGTACCCGTCGCAACCTTGACGTTGACCGAACCATCGAGCGTGGGGATTTCGACCTGACCGCCCAGCAGCGCCGTCGTCAAGGGAAGATTGGCCGTGTACAGAATGTTCGAGCCTTCCCTCTTGAACTTAGCATCCTTTGCGACGCGGACGAAGACGTATAGATCTCCACGCTGTGTCCTGGCATCTTGGCTCGCCTTTCCGGTAGCCGGTGCATCACCAGCTCCGTCGACTCTCAAGCGCATGCCGTCCTCGATGCCCGCAGGGATGTCCACTGTGATGGTCTTGCGCTCCTTGGTGACTCCATGACCAGCGCAGGTCTTACATTCCGAGCCCTTCGGAATAGTTGAACCTGTGCCCTCGCATGTTCCACACGTCGATGCCATCTGGAAGCCACCTTGCATAAAGTGAACGCGCGTGCCTGTTCCATTGCACGACTTGCACGCGGCTCTTTGGGTTCCAGTCTTCAAGCCGCTGCCAGAACAAGTTCCACAGGCCACCTGAGGCGTGACAGAAATCGTCTTGCTTGTTCCCTTGGCTGCCTCAAGGAAGGTGATGCTGGCTTGCACTTCGATATTGTCGCCAACGAGGATCTCTTGCTGGAAGGGATTGCTGCGTCCCCCGCCTCGACCACCTCGGCCGCCGAACGGCCCTTGTTGCCCTGTGAACGCTGAAAAGATGTCTTCGAAGTTGAAACCGCCTCCGAAGCCGCCCTGACCGCCGCCTCCAAAGCCATGGAACGGGTTGCCACCTCCTCCGAAAGGGTCACCTCCAGGGGCACCGCCCCCGCTGGGGTCGAACCCAGCAGCACCAAATTGATCGAATTGTTCCTTCTTCTTAGGATCAGAAAGAATTTCGTATGCGCTTTGAATGTCGGCGAATCGGTCTTTGGCATTGGTGTCCTTGTTCGTGTCGGGGTGGTACTTCTTCGCGAGGCCATAGTATGCCTTCTTGATCTCGGCTGGTGTTGCTGACTTGTTGACACCGAGAGCTTTATAAGGGTCTTTTGAAGAAAGGCTATTGGTGCTGTGAAAGGACTAAGAGTTCATGTTAGCTGGCTCGTCCACGATTGTCTACCAGTGACAGGGAGATAGAGCTTACCCGTTTCATTGATGGCATGCTATTGCTTCGGCTGCGCTTCAAGCTGCTTGTAGTCCCAGGACGGATGACAAGAGTATGCATCCGTGCCGAATCTCTCAGACAACCTCGAAGCTTTGGCTGACCACATCGGTGTGTATGCGCCAGGGCACGCGCCGGGGCCGCGGCCTTGACGAAGACGCTGGAGTTCATCGTAGGGCGCAGCTCTTCATCAGGTCTCCAAAAGCTCAGATAAGAATGACAATTATCAAAAAGATCGGTTTGTCAAAGGGGACGGCGATCGACCAGCTGAAGATGGGCTGAAGGAAGGTGTTGAGTTTGAGCTTCGGTTACTGCTAGTGACGGCTGCCAGACTGGTCCCGAAATTTCTTTGCGCTTCCGTCGACTCGAGGTCGAGACGGCCCCAGAGTCGATCCCGACTTTTTCCCAGGGCGACGACGTAGCGTTGCTCAAGTGGGTCGAACTGCCAGTGCGGTTGGCGTCGCGCGTCTGGCACGTGCCTGAGGCCGCAATGCCGTCATAAGCCGAAAGTCGCCAATGATACCCGCGATAATGGTCACCGATGAAGAGATCGGCTTGATCATGCTTGCTGCGGTTTGACATAATGTAAGTTGGTCAGACCATTTTTATGACACTTCCGATCATGTATCGAGTGAGAAAGTAAACACATTGTATGTACTGCCGCAGAAGCCGCTTATGCTATCGCAATACACGATCAGAAAGCGCATGTTTGGTATCGACCCAACGAGTAATTCTCGATCCCAAAACACAACCTGGATGTCTCAGATGGAAACAATTCCGTTCCATACTGCCCGTACGCCCTGTACCTTATGTTACGCCTTGAACGCCATGAAAATGCAATAACTCCCCCCTCGAACCAGAGGCACCATCTCATGACGGGCTCGAGCCTGTCTTGTAGGATGCACTAGCTTTCTCGGCTTTGTCGCTGTGAACTTTGTTGATAAATTCGACAATCACATCGTTCTCTTGGATGCCAACGCCGTTAAAGTGTTTCCGAACAGTCGTCGCCAGCTGCTCTTTGGTTTGCCGCCTCGCCTGCTTCCGACGAACCATTGTGGGTGAGTGCATGCCGATGCCGCTGGGACTTGACAGAACCCAGTGATGATATGTGCTCACGAAGGAGTTCGGTGTTGACAGATGAAGCTCGCGACGGTAGGCGTGGAGGGCGGAGCGGTCGAAGGATCGCCAATCGAGCTGCGGGCGAGTAAAAGGTCAATACTGAGACTGGATGAGGCTTCCACAGCTTCGTAGGTCGGACTCACGCCAGGAGCAGTCTGCTCGTTACTTGTCGGTGCAGAGGTAGGCGCATTGGCCGCATCACGCTGACTGGCAGCGCTACCAGTCTGGCTAGTGATGCGACGCATCTTCGCCGAGCCGGTGCCACCTCCATTCTTCTTTTCGGTGTGTGTGCCGTCGCCTTTGGCGTCGTCATGGGCACGGGATGCCTTTGCCGGAGGCATGGTCGGTGTGCGTTCGGAGGAAGCGAGTTGTGAGGAGGGGTCGAGGGTCGAGGGCAGCAGTTGAAAGGACTGCGATTCTTGTTCGTTGTGTGGATTTTCGTGGAGCTTGAGGATTAAGATATCTGACAACAAGAATTGTCGATGTCACATCTTTCGAAGGGTGAGTTATGGGACTCGTGCAAGGTCGAATAACGGGTTCAAGGCGGTCGTGAGATGAGAAGAGGAGCAAGAAGGAAATGCTTGCAGCGAGAATCGGGGGGCGCTGCGGCGGTCAAGCGACCGATGCTACACAACTTCCTTAGTCGGTCCCTGAACCAAAAATCCCATGGCGGGTGACGCACAGCAGCGGGCGGAAATTGGAGAGGGGCCCACTGGGGAGGTGGGGCATCATGAACGCGTTCCCTCAGAAGGTGCGGCTCGGCCTGTTGCTGCGAGAACGGCACCGCGTAAAGTGACCGGTTGAGGTCAAAGTGCAGGTGCCCTAAAAGGCGATAAAACTGTGTCGTTGCTTCAGATTATTCAGGTGTCACAGTGTCACAGTGGCTCCTTTTGCTATGCCTTGATCAGCACGTCATTCCGCAGATGTCATTTGCTTTGTAAAATACCTTCCAGACTGAGTTGAGCGTCTTTGTTCTTCTGCATCAACGAGCTTTGAGTTCAAGCCGCCTTTCGTTCAATATCTTAGCTATAAAATATATATGTTACCGGTCCGACACTCTCCCCGAGACAGCACTATATTACCTGAGTCCCGTGCAAAGTGCGTCCCTGCAATTTTGTAAAGTGAATTCCCTCCCAATTCGAAAAGCCGAGCCAGGGTCCATCTACCTCAAGCGCCCTTACCCAGATACTCTGTGCAAATTCTAGAAGAACTTTCGAGTGAGTATTGACATGCGCTTTTGTTATTTACGCGATAGCAATATAAGGTAGTTGTATGTTATTTCTCGATCAATCTATGTACCTCTCGTTTGGCGTCGTAGGTCTACTTGTATCGTTTGTCGCCGTACAGGAACACCCTGGACCTGCGAGAAATTATGTGCTATAAGCAACCCGCAAACGATTTGCGTATCAAGAACGACTTCTATCTCAACTCTGTAGTGGAACTGTTGGTGGTCTTCGCCACTTTTGAGGGCCGAACGGCATTGGTAGCAAAACTATGCAACTATTACTTGTTGTATGAGTCGCCTATCGACGAAGACCCAAAGCTGTTTCTGATGCGTTTCCCAGCCACCATCAAGGGAAACTTCAAGGGTGATTCACTAATGAAGACTACGACGTAAGATATGATGTAAATGTCCACGAGAAATGGAGGCTTTGGGATATAGCATCGATACTCAGGTACCTATGTACCGGCTCGACTGTATCTCATCCCTCAGATCTGGTGTAATTATACAGATAACGACCAACGCATTAACGAGATGAATCGCATGAGATCTACGTAACAAAAAACGAGAAATTGAGATGATAGATCTACAAATTGGTCTCCACAGACGAATGTGACCAAAGTGTTGTTGAAGCCAAGCTGAGTAGTGCCAGAGCTCGACCAACATGGCAAGCTATACGTGTATTTTCGGCAGGTGTGTTATCAGATTGCAACTACAGACCATTAGTCACGACCCTCCTTTGTGAATGTGTAATTCGGAAAAGTCATTTGACCATCAAATCGAATGTGTCAATGCGTCAGCAGATACAAGAAACCAGCTAGTCATGAAATCGTATGTCATCTTGCAGCAACTTAGTGTTGGAAACTCTCAGATGAGGTTGTGGCGATGTGCAGCAACAGTCATGGTTCCGATTATGTGGTGTCCAGCGTCCTTCATCTTACGCAACCAACAACAAAACATGCACACATCTCTTTAACGATAGTGCTTAATTGAATGACCATGGACTTGTCTTGGCTGGGCGATCTCTCAGCTGCAACCCCCACGTTGATCCCCACGCGCGAGGATCTCACCAGTGGAGATTGGTCCTCAAGGAATGAGGAGTATTCCGTACTAGCCAGAGCGGCATTACCGACAGGGTTATTTCTCGGTCTGTCGCAGAAATGGACAGAGGCACCCCGGTTTTGTGCCAGACTCGTCGACGTGCAGGCGCTACCGACTGCGTGACCGCATTGTCGAAGCAGGTCACCGGGGAAGCATGGCCACAGCCGAGTCCTTGACCGACATAGGACTTGCTAATTACAGGTATCTATGCTGAGTTCGGGTACATGATGTGGAAGGTATCCCGGCCTGACGACTATTGAGGATTGAAGGGACTTAGATTTCCCAATGAGAGAATCATCAAACCTTGGCCAAGCAGAAGGAATCGTGCCTGAGATGTCGTGGCGAAATGCACACCATAATCACGCGTGACGCCGTGTGAGTGCATCTCTGGGGTATCCCTGCTTCGAGCCAGCTGCGCTGTCGAGTCGACTTGACATGGCTGTTGCAGATAGGCAATTGGTACCTAGCTAGTCATGTTGCAGCCACTCGTGTGGTAACCTCTGGTATGTGGCATGGAAGGAAAGAAAAGGTACGAAACACATTGAGGAGCCAAAACCGAGAACGGCGGACTCGGAGATTTGAGAGCATGATGCGCCTCACATCGGAGGTTTCCGACAGGTTGTATCTGGCGGATTCTGGGTCGATAGCAAGATGAGACCTCCGTAGGCGGTGCTTTCAGCTTTGGCAATAGACTGTCAACTTGGAGGTGGAGCGGTCAACCCATAAAGAACACCGAGGAAAGCCACATGATGGCTATTGGGCATTAGCGGATGTCGCAGATCGCAAGTCACATCGGCGAGAGAGAACATCAGGCGTCTTGCTCCTGTTCATCAACACTATGCACAGTTAGACTCCTGTGGCGGCATGCGCGGGTCGAAGTTCACGTCTAACGCGCTTTGTCTGGTTTGTTGAGGAGGCCAGCAGACTTTGCTCTTGGCTGCCCTCCTTAAACCACGCCACAGACCACGCCAGTGGGACAACAAGGCCAATAGAAATGAAGCACAGAGGATGACCGGTCGAGGAACCCGAGGCGTCATTGGGACGGGTGCACCCACTAGCTGCCGGAGTTGGTGGTTAAACAATCATTGTTGGTCGGGTAGCTTGCACGTGCGGACTACCCCAAACCTGGCGTAGATGGCGTAGATGGCTGGCATGGTTTTTGGTTGGAATGGACTGCGGCATTATGCGAATCGCCTTGTACATGGAGCTCGCTGGATCTTGAGATGCAGGAAAGAAAGCTGAGACGAAAGCCAGTCGCTGTTTTCCTTGCGGTGGCCTGGGGCTACGAGAACGGAAGGTGGCCGGTGGCCGTCAGGGGCGTGCGCCGTCGGCTGTTGACAGTTGCACAGGCACCGAGATCGACATTGGAATCGACGTTGACAGCTCGTTGCACGAACAGCCCGACCTCGACTTTGTAGATCGTGAGATTGACATTCGTTGTCTCGTAGCTATCATATCTTTCTGTTTCCGGTTGCACAATAAATGCCTGCACCTTGACTGAGCCACTCTTCTATGTGGGAGTTGACGCTATCTGTGTCTGCTGGCAGTGATCACCTAACCAAACTATGGCGAAGGTCGGCTCCCCTAAAAGGCGGGCGGCATGAACATGTCGTCGATCAAAGCTTCTGAAGCTACATTGCGCTTTCGAAGGAGAGTCAAAACCTCATGTAGCTGTACAGCTTACAGCCTTGCCCCCTTCTTTCTTCCGACGTTGGTAACTGGGACTGAGGACTCGGAGACAGACCTGCTCATTTGGGCCTTGGTATGGCACCATGGCATCATGGCATGCGATTGATCGCAATGAGCGTTATATCGTACTCGATTTATCATCCTACGCCACCTGGGATTGTTTTGGTTAGTGACTGACGACCGTGCCAACTCCATGCGCTACTCCACCACGCATCGCAGACTACGGGCGGCTCAGGCCGTCTGCCGAACAAACTCTCTGTCTTTGCGGGCGCAAATCGCCCTCTTTCACCCCAGACGGAAAGGAGAAACACATGGCTGCCGCCGCCGTTGAACCCTTTGTGGAACCTCGCTGTCAGCGCTCCGGATTGTCATCGGATCTATCAAGACGAGACGTGAACTTGGACAGCCCGGATCGAAGCCTCAGACAGATGTAGACTGAATTTGTTGTCGGGGAGGTACCGCCTGCCTGAATGTTCAGCACTCGAGCTAGGGATCGCCGACGGCGCCTTTCCTACTCTCTACTAACTGGGCGGGCTATACTTGCGCTGGTGCCATGTCGCGTCTGGTGTGCTGGATAAGAGACTCTTCAGATTCAGGCCACCGAGCCAGCCGCACCCTCCTCCCGGAGAATCCATGACCGCCGTCTTTCACTAAGACTTGAACAATCATCCACCTGCTGCTATCCAATCCGGGCTTGAGAAGCACCGATACGGCCCCAGCAAGATCGCTCATCCCAGCTTAGGGTCCCTGGCTGAACCCTCCCCCCCGTCGCATGGAAGGCGACCCACATCCCGCCTCTAATCCACCACTAATGATGGATACCTGTCCCCGGACGCCCCCCTCATATACGCCTCGTTGCCAGCATTCACGTCTCGCTTGCACGCATCTTTTCCAATCTCGACACTGGCGGTTCTTCTGGCTGACTTCACGAGCCTTCGCGAACCCCGAATCTCTTTGAATGAATGCGCTGTTCTTTGCGTCGCATTGAAGCTGTCTCCGCCTGACCTCTTGTCGGTGAAAAGAGCGATATTCCACTTGGCGACAGCCCGATCCCCAGGTATCTTGCCAAAGCTATGAGCAGGCGACACTGAGGCGGACTCCAGCGATTGGTCACAGCACCTGTCTAGTGCACACGTTCCCTCTGTGTAACGAAGCCTCCAACGGCGCTGTCATATTCGCATGAAGGGCCAGGACAAGGCACTCGCACTTCATTGGCGGCAACTGCTATGCGCACGGGCTTCTGAAGCCTTCATAGGGCCAGGAACAACACCAAGCACCAATTACGGCGGCCGAGCTCTGATTTATGAGCTCTCAGCACCTCTCTTGAAGCCCGGCAATCTGATATACGACTTGTTGGGACCAGTCCAACGTATATACCATCGTTGCTCATGGCAGCCCAGCAAGTTTCCGCAGCACAAACGGCTAAACCGCACCTTCCGGTCTCGCCAATAAGCCAAGGCACGATGCCCGGACGTGAGGGGCAGATTGCATCACCACAAGATGCCAATGAACGGGATGACTCGATCCGCCTCGGTAGCCCTTTTCAAGATGACCTCGTTGATGGTCAGGGTGCCGATGGCCTGAATGGCCCGGATGATGCTTCTCCAACTTCGGATGGTCCTGCTCGCAAACGAAGAAGGAGCAGAAAGGGCCTGGACAAGCGCTTCGAGTGCAGCGAAGAAGGTTGTGGCAAGAGCTATTCTAGAGCTGAACATCTGTAGGAGGTTATCTTCAAATGCTTACTGAGCCTCATGCTGACTTCTCACAGCTATCGACATCAGCTGAACCACAATTCCAAGCAAACATTTCGATGCGACTTTCCCAATTGTACCCGGACCTTTGTTCGTGGAGATCTTCTCAAGCGTCATAAAGATCGTCACACGAACAAAGGCTCACAACTCAGCCGTCGAGATTCCGTCATCAGTCATGTTGCTCAGGCTGGTCAGTCTGGAAGCTTGACCACTGAACAGCAGAATGCTGTACACAGTTTTACGAATGGGCGTCAGCCCCAGATGATGTACAATTCTCCACACGAAGGCTCTGCGACACCTTTCACGCCGGGTAGCACTGCTCAGCCCGATGTCTTCACCAACGGAACTTCTATGCAAGGTGCAAGCGAGTACGCGCACGACCTTGGATATTCGCAGTCCCCCCCTCAGCGGCAAGACATGGATCTTACCTTGAATCACTCTCGACCCGCTTCAGGTTCACGAATGGGATCCTATGGTGTCATGTCACCGGTTTCGAATCAAAGGGGATACCCTGGGCAACAGCCGCAAATGATGAGATCTGATAGTTTCGTTCCTCAACAAAGCGTTCAGCCTATGAACCTCCCCCCAGCTCAGTACCCCAACTTTCAAGCTGTGGGCTCTCGGGCCGAAGAGAACACCTACAATACGAGTGCTGCCCAGGACTATTCCGAGACCTCAAATCAGATGATGTTGGACCAGATGGCCATGCCTGGTACTGTACCAGTGTTTGGGAGCGATGGGGCTCTGAATAAGTCCCCTTATGTGGGAATGCCGCTGGACTTCATGAACTACCTCTTCAATTCTGAGGCAAACCCTGCACAAGGATCCCCGATGAGCAGTCCTGTCATTCCAGTCACATACACAAAGTACGTTCAGTTGGGAGTCCGTGTTTATTTACAAAGCTAATGGCTGCAGTTACGGCGATCTCAACAGCTTCTCTTATATGGGCAACGAGCATGGGACCGCGGGCTACTTCCCTACAGGTCCACAACAGGTCATGGCAGTAAATAATCTACTTGAGCAAAACGTTCCTGAGAATACCATTTCTGAGGAGAAAGGCCAAGAAATATTCGACTTCATCAAGGACAGGTTCAAAGAGAAGGACCAGGCGCCGATTGAACGTCAACGAGAAGGCATCTTGGACGGTGACCGGTCCGACCCCGAACATATGCTCAGCACCCGCATGATGAAGGCATACATCAGCTCCTATTGGTATCACTTTAGCGACCAGATGCCAATCCTGCACAAACCCACCTTCTCACCAGAGAGAACCCCCACCTTGCTCTTGCTCGCCATGATGACAATAGGAGCCGCGTGCCTTGACCGGACGCATGGCCCTAAAGTTACGAAAGCGGGCGCTCAGTTGTCCAATTTTCTTGCCTGGTATCTTCGATGGGAGGTGTTTATGGATGTTAACTCGCGACCTCCAGCCAAGCTTTGGATCTTCCAAACGCTCATCCTTCTGGAGCTTTATGAGAAGATGTACTCAACAAGAGAGCTTCACGAAAGGGCCCACATACATCATGCAACAACAATCACGCTGATGAGGCGAGGAAGGTCGCTCATTGGCAAGTCGGCAATGGACTCCCCGCCGAACCCACGAGACAGCGCCAATGGCTCACGACACTCCTCGACGTCTGGCGCCGCACGGACACCGGAAGAGTGGTGGAATGATTGGATCACAAGTGAAGCCACTCGGCGCGTTGCTTTTGCAGCATTCGTGATTGACTCAATTCATGCGACAATGTTCGGGCATTCGGCTTTCATGGTCGCCCACGAGATGCGCCTCCCACTGCCGTGCGACGAATCTTTATGGCGAGCTACCAGCAGTGCAGAGGTCGGGCGTGTGGAATCGAACCTCATGTCCCGGGGTATCAAGCCTATGTCATTTCTCGAGGGACTCAAGCGCACGTTGAGTGGCCAGGAGGTACGAACGAACTCATTCGGACGAACAGTCTTGATGGCCGGACTACTCAGCGTGACCTGGCACATGCATCAGCGTGATCTGCAAGTCAATGTTCTTGGTGGCGGTGTGGTTGTTGCTCTCGGAGGACGAGACAAGTGGCGGGCAACATTGACAAAGGCTTTTGACGAGTGGAAGTCTGATTTTGATAAAGCTCTTCAGCGCAACGAGTCTGCTATGGAGCAATATCGTTACGACAAGAACGAGTTCAATATCGTTTTCGAAAGCCGAACAGTGCTACACCACCTAGCACACATGGCCATGCACGCGGACATTGTGGACTGCCAGATGTTCGCGCGAGCCAAGCGCCTGTTGGGACGTACTATTGGGCCTCAGGAGTTCAACAGTGCTCAGCGCCGGATCAAAGATGTGTGGGCACCTTCTGCTAAGGCTCGAGATGCGACATTTTATGCCCTCAAATTCCTGTGCTCGGTCTTGGTGCCGGATTCGACCGAACATGGTCTCGCGAGCGGTCATTTTTATGATGAGCAATACGAAGCCCGCGAAGACGTGCTGCTTAACAGAGCATGGGTCTTGTACTTTGCTGCACTTGTCGTTTGGTGCTATGGCTACGCTCTGGAAGGTTCGTGCTGGAAGATTCCAGCGCCTACGACCCGGGCAGAGAAGAACCAGCAGATGCGCGATTACTTGCTCAAGTTTGGCAAAATCGCAGACCCGAATGAGCTGCGACCTTTGACCGGAGTCAATCAGAACACCGCACTGTTGATGGTTCTGAAAGATTCGTTTGAGACCACACGATGGGAACTATTACAAGAAGGATCAAATCTCCTGAACAATTGTATCGTCCTGAATTGCGAGGGCGCTCTGGTCTGATTGGGCAGACAGGCATCGCAGGGCCAGGAGGGTGATGGCGGATAGACGCAGGATCCGGGAGGTCTGGGAGACTGATTTTTTGGAAAGGTTTGGTTACTTTCTGGCGACAAAGCGTGTTTTTGGCAAGCAAAATACCCAATGACTTGGCGAGCGAGTTCACTTGATTGCGTTTGGGAGGCTGCAAGAAGCACTGCCGGAGGGATTTATGGATTTTAGATGGGATAAAGCAATTTGGGTTATGAATCGCAAGTATAAGTTGTGCTGTTCCTATAAGCTCACTCCGTCCTTCTTTGAGTTTTTGCCACGACTACTTGTGTAAGAGTCTCCCGTACAAAGTGAAATGTATTCAAATACGAGGACGCATAACGTTAGGCACCTGATGGAAACCACCTCCCATGTCATCCTCTCGTCGAAACCAGCCGTGGGTCCATTTTTATGTGCGCCCCGTCCAGACTCGCCGGAGTAAAAGCATCGACCCAGGCGCGGGCACTAGCTGGAGACGCGAAGCTCGGAGCATGACACGTCCAAGCTCTTAAGTCCGATCCACTGTGTCTGACAGCTCCGTGCGCTGACGCACTGGACTGGGGACGAAAGGATGGGGGCAGCAGCCCAGGCACCGTGAATTCGCATCCCGACGTTTCCATTGTTTCTGATGCCTACAGGTACTAGTAGCGCTCGAGGCTGCCGCGCCGCGCCTACTGGTCCTTCATGCATGATCCTACCCCATTGGACCTTTATTTGCATTTTCCTTCTTACAACTCACGATCTTCACCATGGAGGAGGCGGCGGTAATCCAAGAAGCTGCGAGCTTGGTCACTTTGCCTCCCGAGCTCCTTCACCAGATCTTGGTATTGATCTACCCCGCCGACGTCGTTGGTCTACCCCGCGTCTGCCGTCGTCTACGAGCGTTTGTCAGTCAAAATGTCACATTGTATCACGATGTCTACCTGCACCACCTGGTATGTCTCTTCGCAATTATTTCCGTGGCTACTGCCTGCTGCGTGTGTTACTGTTGCGGCTCCCGGGATGTTTGCTGAGTCTGTTTCATTTATTAGGATCCGCCACCAAAGTCTTCGAATATCGACTGGATCAAGGCGGTAGAGGATGTAGTGAAGTTGGAGAAGGTCTGTAACCGCAAAGAGGCGGAGGACAAAGTACGTCATATTCACACGGTACTGAAGTTTTACGGCTGCATCACTAATCCACCAAAATAGCTCGACGAGCTCGATTTCGTATACGACACTGCTACTACACTCCTCAAGCGGGCTTCACCGCTTGACAAAATCGCCCCAAATTGCAGGTCACACTGGGCATCTTGCAATGCCGGTCTCTTGAACGAGCTCTTCACAGCACAGTCAAATGTCGATGCGTTTCTTTCAAGATCATTTCTCTTCGAACGAGCTCGACGAGAACACCATCAATCCATACGGTACGACAGAGCGCGATTCGAAGAGTATCAGAAGAGCGCCCACCTTCACTGCTTGTATGGCAAGCCTATTCTGAACATCGGTCGATTGCGATCGAACAAGACTTATGCATACGCGTGCTCGAAAGTCTACGATTTGCGGCAGTACACCCCTAGCACACACTGGGGACCCTTCCGAGCGGATGGCTCGAATAGAGTGGATTGGGAGAAGGTCGAGGCGATTCTCATCACGCTCTCGTACAATCTACATACAAAACGCCTTATGACGGGAGATATCAAGGAAGTCTGGGACAATCCTTTCGCCGGATCATGGTCGAGAAGCTTCGCGAGTACGAGCACAGGGCGCCCCCAGGCAGCACCATCATCACTTGAACTACAGGATCCATATGGTGTAACAGGCACATGGTACCGCGTCCGTACACCCCACATACAACCAGCATATGCTGACTTTTGAGCTAACTGAAGGCTCCAGATCGTCTGTTTCCTCGACTACAACGACTTCTTCGCCTTCAATTTCCCAACTGCAGACCTCATAGCCGAAGACGCGCCAAGGCAACCGATCAATGTCGGCGAGGCTGTGCGGCTGATTTCGATGCACCTCGAAGTCACTGCAGTCGAGCCGCCAGGACCTGACGATGGACAGGAACTCCCTGTGGTACATCTCAAGGGAACGACCAGATCACTCGATGATTCGTGGGACGATAATGCAAACTCGGAAACACGAGGTGAGTTCTAGGCCCGTCTTGTTTCGTGACACGACACGCTGAATCCAGAAATTGACGCTATCCTCATAACAGGTACGGTGAGGTTGACGAAAGACGGCGAGGTTTGGTGGACACTTTTCTCCATCTTCCATGGCGAGGAAAGATGGCGAAGTGAATGTGTTCAGATTGGTGGACCGAAATCAGCTCGAGGTGCGGCAGGAAATTGGTTCGATAGGTGAGGCTACTACCCTCCGAGCGGATTCGTGCAGGCATACTGACTCTTGACTTCAGGGACTATCCGCCACATGGCCCTGCCGGACCGACTTCATTCTGGAAGGTCAGCGACGAACATCTTCCCCGCAAAGCAATGCGGAACATCATGCCACATCACTTTATCCTCACATACAATCACATCCTCCATGAGGAAGACATCAGCGACGACGAAGGACCTGGAGAGATGGACGTCCTAGGTTACGACGAAGATGACGACGACGATGATCTTGACATGGATCCTGTCGAGGACGACGAACTGCCTGGCTTTTGTTGACGGATGCGCAAAAGGAGATTGAGGACGTGATACCCAACCACCATCAAGGATCGAGCTGAGAAGGTCAACAAGGGTCAATACCAAGCTTGGAGTTATTTGGTGTCATTTTTAGGATTGGTCTACTTCATATGCACCCTGCACATTTTATGAGATTATGAGCGCGAAGGCGCAACTTATAATAGTGGCAAGTCAAATTGTACATGCTGTCTTTGTAATCCAAGGTTGACTTGGAATAATCTCAGACCTAAAGTTTATGCGCATCCTTGTCGATGTTGACCTTTTGGTGCTCGCACATCATCACCGCCTTTCCATCGCCCTTCCTCCTCATCGTGCCTCTTAGGATGGCTAGCCTCTTGCTGACCTGCAAGACCTCCGTCTCGATCAGCACCTCATCGCCGACTTTCACGGGCCGGAGGTATGTCACATTGAGGTTCCTGCTGACACCGAGTTGTTGCCAGTAACCGCCAGGTCGGGCGATGACATTAAGCGGCAAGGTCGTCAGGTAGTCGAACAGAGTAGCACCGCAGCCTCCGTGGAGGGTGCCGTGGCGATTGCTATGGCCTTCTTGTACGGTGAAGTGGAAAGTGACCGAAGGGTGGGTTGACGAGGTGCCAACAGAGTGCACGGAGATGTGGGGGACCAGAGAGGTCATCCATTCCTAAGTATACCAGTCAGTGAAAGGCGTACCAAGCAATAAGAGTATCAAGATAGTCATCAAGATAGTCATCAAGATAGTCATCAAGATAGTCATCAAGATAGTCATCAAGATAGTCATCAAGATAGTCATCAAGATAGTCATCAAGATAGTCATCAAGATAGTCATCAAGATAGTCATCAAGATAGCATCAAGATAGTCATCAAGATAGTCATCAAGATAGTCATCAAGATAGTCATCAAGATAGTCATCAAGATAGTCA
>WNLN01000424.1:0-21119 GCA_021347865.1 Sarocladiaceae sp. CBMAI 1973
CAAGCTCCCGGCTGGCAACCGCAAGGAGCGTGAGGCTCTCGAGGCTGCCGCCGCTAAGGAGAGGTACATGAAGCTGCAGGCTCAGGGCAAGACAGACGACGCCAAGGCCGACCTTGCTCGTCTCAAGCTCATCCGCGAACAGCGTGAGGCTGAAGCCGCACGGAGACAGGTAAGCCCATCTCGATGCTCGGGGTATTCTTAGAGGCACGTGCTAACACATCCCAGGCGGAGAAGGAAGAGAAGGAAGAACAGGAGAAGCAAAGAAGAGCTGAGATCGATGCTCGTGAGGCCAAGAAGCGTGAGGCTGCTGCTGGTCCTAAGAAGGGCAAGAAGAAGACCTAAGCTCCGTATTTGTCCGCATCTCGCGAGGGTTCCATCTGCTCATCAGTCATTGTTCTTGCATAGCGGAGGTTCTATCAGTACAAAATCTTTGCCGCGTGAGAAAAACTTCAGAGAACATTATACTTCCTGTGAAATCATTGCCCAAACCAATAGCACAATGTTCAAAGATCGTGATAATTGAGCAATACGGCAGTGAACAAATGTTGTAGGAAGGACATGGAGCCACTACGAGGCTGTTGTCTGTACCCCACATTCGCCCGTCTCAGTGCTGCCGCCCAAAAAAAATTCTGTGGACGACCGCCCAAAATTTCCAACCATTCAATTTCACCGCCTTCAATTGTCGCCGCAACCGTATCGACATTTTGAGCCCGGCGACCAGCTCAAAAGCTCTCCAAATCGGTACCTACGACTCGAAAGTATCGACACGACAACACATAACGATATAAAGCGACAATACAGCTCACGATGCCGGACTTTATGCAGGTTCGTCGGCCCAGGCGGGGTGCTCATTCCAACGCCCGTGCTCACCAATTCCCAGGATTACCTGCGTGATGTGCCGCAAGGTCTGGACTCTTTGTTGAGTCTCATTCCCGCGAAGAACTACTACGTCGAGGATGCAAGCGTACGTTGCCCGTGACTCGTTGGACTGAGCAGGCTTTTAACATCGATCACAGAGCACCTGGGGCAAGAAGAAGCAGTCCAAGTCCGAGGCTGCAGACGCCAAGCGAGCGAAGTTCGATCCCGACAGCAAGTTGCACCGCAATGTCAAGGAAACGTGGGAGGACGAGCAGCGAAACAAGAGGAAGATCCAGGATGTCGACAATGGTTCGGATGAAGTCGAAGCGATCGAAGGTATCGAGATCGAGAAGCCGATGGAGGGCTTGAAGCGAAAGACCGGCCAGGCGCCCAAGAAGCAAAAGACAAAGGCCGCCGAGGTGGAAGACGAGGCTGAGTCTGAGGCCGAGGTCGAGGACGTTGCCGTGGACACGACTGAGATTCCTGAGGAAGCAGAGCCTTCCAAGAAGGAATCGAAGAAAGAGGCCAAGAAGGCAGCTAAGAAGGAGAAGCAAAAGGCAAAGAAGGATGCGAAAAAGTCTGACACAAGTCCGAATGGGCAAGACCAAAGCGCTGAGACGACCCAGGAACCGCAAATCGAGCAAGTAGAAGGCGCCCAGGCCGATGATGACCACTGGGAGACCGACGAGGAGCATGATACCCCGGCAAGAAAAGACCAGCGCCACGATGCCGACAACTCGACCCCCGAATCCGAACCACAGTCTCCAACCTTCGACGCCCCTGGGCCTTCAATATCACAGGATGCCTCCGCAGAACCCGCCAGCACCACAACTTCCATTTCCTCCACAGTCCCACCATCAGAGAAGCCCAAGCATATCAAGGTCCCCGCCGACACATCCGCATTGCGCGCCCGTCTCGCTGCCAAGATCGAATCTCTCCGTGCTGCGCGAAAAGCTGATGGCACCGATGGGCGACCTGTCCGCACGCGTCAGGAGCTCATCGAGTCAAGACGTTTCAAGCAGGCTCAGCGCAAGGAGCACAAGAAGGAGCTCAGGCGCAAGGCGAAGCTCGAGGAGGACCAGAAACGCGAAGAGGCACTTGCGTCAAATTCACCCAGCGTCATGAGCCCGGCAGTCGAACTTGACGAGGGTGGCTTCGCCTTCGGACGTGTAGCCTTTGGCGATGGCGCTCAGCTCTCACATGATCTCAGCTACGTCCTCACCAACGGCAAGAGAAAGGGGCCTTCAGACCCCAAGACCGCGCTTCTGAAGGTTCAGAACCAGAAGAAGCGCCTGGAGGAGCTCGACGAGGAGAAGCGCAAGGACATCGCTGAGAAGGAGCAATGGCTGATTGCCAGACGCCGCGCCCAAGGAGAGCGTATCCACGACGACGAGTCTATGCTCAAGAAGGCCGTCAAGCGCAAAGAAGTAGCTAAGAAGAAGAGCGAAAAGGCATGGTCGGAGCGCTCACAAGGTGTACAAAAGGCACAGAAGGACAGGCAAAAGAAGCGCGAGGAGAACTTGAAGAAGAGGCGGGAGGAAAAGAATGCACCCAAGGGCAAGAAGAAGAAGAAGGCCGCGGCAGCAGGCGCGAAGAAGAAGGGAGGACGACCCGGGTTCGAAGGCCTGGGTCTCGGAGGTCGCAAGAAGTAAGCAAAGGGGTAAGAGGTCAAGGGACATTGTACGGGATATATGCTACAAGGTGGAGGGTCATCATATCGGCATCTTAGGCATGGCGTTTCAGGAGACACTTGATTGCAAGACGCAAATTGTTTTTTGGTCATTAGCGAAAAGTCAATTGATTTCTTCCACGCATCGCAATGGATCTTGCCATAAACTGAGAAGAACACGAACAGCAATGCGGATAGAGAACATAAAGGGATGACTGGCAACTTCGTCCGGGTTCTACCTGGACCTTTTACTCCTGATCATCCTGTTGCTCACTCCTCGCTTTCCTCACATAGCCCAACGTTACCAGGAGGAGTACATGCCAGCGATCCTTTTTCCCGCAATGGATTCCAACCCCTTTTGTTTCCCGTGAAAGACGACGAAAAGAGGGCGCATACATGAAAAATCGGATAAGTGTACGGTTTCAGAAGAAGAGGCTCAAGAGATGGAGCTCTGACATTGGGTAAGAGGGGTGTTGTGTTCAGCCGTAGTGTAATATTCGTCGTTGCCGGCCGGTGCAGTTTCTCCAGATGATTTTTAAGACCAGTCTTTTCATGGTTATTAGTCGTGGATGGTAAGGGTCGAGTCGTTATAGATCGAATCTACAGCAGAGAGTCGAGGCGGGTAAAGACGCTGAGACAAGCGGCGACGACTTCAAGCTGAAGATCTTTGTCCTTGCTGGCATTCATCTCCTACGTTGTGTCAGCGCTAGGCACCATGGTGAGGGTAGGGACGACTGACCTCTGCCACCACCTGGGGGAGGTTGGCACCGATACCGTTGCCAGTGGCTTTCTTGCCGAACGGCCACTGACTGTAGTCCGCAAGCAGCTCATCCGTCTGGGCGAAAGCCCTCTCGCGTGCCTCGTGTCCCAAGGTCGACAGAGCGTTCTCCAAGACATTAGCAGCATAAGCGGCGCAGACCATGGCGATTGTTCGCGTGTAGCGGAAGTCGAGATTCTCGGGCAGGAACTGGCTGCCATTGAGGACAACGGTACGCTGGGTGAGGACGTTGCGGACACGACGGCGGATCTCTTCCTTGGCGCCACCGTCAGCGACGGGGTGGGTGGCCATGTCGAAAAGCAGGAAGTTGCGCTTCTCGGTTCGGAGGATGCCCTTGTCGACGAGACCCTTTGCCAGCCTCTCGCGAACCTGTTTGAGCTGATAGCCAATCTTCATGAGGTTCCAAGTTTCACCTGCAAAAGTCAGCAAATACTCGGGCGCGAAGCGCATAGATAGTACAAACCACTCATGAGATCGATCCAGGAGCTGACGCTCATCTTCTCGCTCTGCTTCATCATCTTCAAGGCCTCGTCAAGGAGCACCTCGCCGGTCAGAGTCTCATCAATGACCTCGATATTCCGATCGGCCAAGGGGAATCGCCGCCTAGAAGCATCCTTCTCCATCGCGATACGGCCACGGAAGGCCAACTCGAGGACGATGCAGCCTCGAAGAGCGTAAGAAATATTATCGTTCCAGAAAGACAAGTAACCCTGAACAATTAGCACGAAGACCATGCGACATGTGAAGTACGACGTACCTGCTTATCCTTCAGACCCAACAGAAGAACCTCCTCCATCATCGTGAGCTTGGGCTGCTTGCTCCTTTCGGCGCTCTCGCTCATGTCCCGAGGGTCAAAGGCAATCTTGTGGCCATTCTCGCCGTTCTCGTAGCTCGTTTCAGGGCCACTATCGCGAACATTGTTTGTCGAGTTGCTTCTTGAAGCACCGTTGCTGGCCTCGCCTTCTGCGCCCGCGCCACCGGCACCGCGGCGCCGTGTCAGGCCCGATGACATGTTGATCTTATGATGGGACGGGGTTCAGGGGCGCGTGTGGTTGACGAGGTGGGTCGCGAGGTACAACGTCGTCTGCAATGGTCAACGAAGAACCAAAGTCGGTAAAGAGGCTAAGGGAGAGTCGTGATTGTCGGGATGGGAGATTCAACGTCACGGGCGTGCTGGGAAAAAAAGGTGAGCCCCCTTCAGGGTCAGACAGGGGTCGGTACTGCGATGTCGCGCCAGGTCAGGCCCGCGTCGTCACAATCTGCGATTGGAGGGGTGATGGGAGAGGTGTAAAACAGGAAATTAAATTTTCCAGTCTCTGCGCAATCCGACTGAGAATATCGGGATGATCGTGATTGAATGGAAGAAGCCTGGTCGCGTGGCCTGCTCTTTGAGGGATCAACAGCAACGATCGAGGCAGTGTCGTGGAGCTGCAGCAAGACCGGGCGTAAACCAGCGCAGTCCTAGATGGGTGCATCGCTTCGCTGCCACTGTCCGCACTGTAGTCCTGCTACAATGTTGGCCTGTAATTAGTGACAGGCACGTGCCATGGAGAACAGCACCTGATGACTCAGCCGCGAGAAGGGTTAGGGTTGATATGCTTTCATGAGTATGATGGAATATTTACATGGCAGCAAGAAGCTACCTTAACCACTGATTCCAGTGATTGAATCTGTCCCTACAGTCTCTTTCCAAAGTTCGTCGAAGTCGATGCCATCAGCCTCAAACATCTCGCGGATCTTTGTTGCTGCAGCCTCCTGCTTGTCCTTACCGAACCCACCGGGTTGCGTGGCTTCGAACTGCACGATCTCAATCCACCGATAGAACAACTGATCCTTGCCAATTGCTGTCAGAGCGTCTCTGAAGGCAAACACCTGCCTTCTCTTCTCATCCTCGTTGGCGGCCGCGCTCGCCCGGAGATCGTAGCATAGCCACCCGTGGTTCTTGTGATGTAGAAGCACAACGTTCCTGAAAGCTTCCATTGCCGCATCCTTCTTGTCCACCATCTTGTGTGCGAGTATCATCGCCGCCCAATCGAGGTCCCATTTCCCGTTCATGAGAAGATAGCCCGTCTTCTGCTCCTGAAGAAGGGGCGAAGTCGCCTCATGGACATAAGCCAGCAGAATCTTTCGCGAATCATCGTCTATGAAGATGTCCTTCAGGACTTTCTCCCACTCACGGCTTCGTCTGACATAGATCTCCTTCTCACGGAAGCCAATGGTCCACCTCCACAATGTCGGGTTGCCGTACTCTTGCGCAAGGGTGAATTCGATGGGCCAAGGCCAGATGAAGATAAAGCACATGAAGTCGAAGAACATGATGGATCCGCGCTTACCGACTTCCCACATGAGCTCCCCCCACGAAGAATTTCCGATGTCGAAGTATAGCTCATTGCGGTACCCAAGGCCAAGCTCAACGAGCTTCCAATACCACGGCACGGCACAGTACGCGCGCCACACGAACAGGACCACGACACATACGTTCATGAAGACCGGGATAGAAAAAATCTTGCGCTTGTGATCGACGGGCTTGGAATCGATATGCGTTACGTAGATGACTCGCGGATCCAAGCTCTCGACGAAGGGCTTCAGAACGTCAGGAGGTTGTTTGAAGGGTGGTGGTGGACTTGACGAATCCGAAGGCTTAGGTTTGGCTGACCCAGCCTTCGAGACCCTTTTTTGAGCCATTACGAACAGCTGCAGGTGAAGTCTTTGAGAATTTTTATCGAGAAGGGTAGTTGAAGCTTTGTTGGCAACATGAGTGACAGGGGTGACGCAAAGTTGTGGACAAGTTCGCGAAGGCAGCGGACAATCCAACTCGCCGGCCCGTCACCGAAAAAAGTCCCACTCTTCGCGACTCCCCTTCTTCCTTGCTCACAACCTCCAACTACGCACACGACGAGGATGATCAGAGCAAGTGCTAAGACGGTAGGACCAATTCTTGATGTACTCAAAACAACAACTCCTGACAGACAACTCCAGAATCGGGCTCCATACGTTTGCGCTGCGTGTCGCCAGAAGCTTTCGAGCTCCCGAGTCCCGCACAGCTTTGGTCCACGATGGCCGGTTCGACACCTTACGACAACTGCGCGGCTGCTCAGTTCCGACAATGATAAAGGCCCAAGCGCTCCTCTGGGTGTATTTGGAGCCGGCGTCGGAAGCAAGTTCGGGGCCTTCGCTCGTAAAGCTCCTCCCGCCTCTACGAAAGCTGGTGGTGATGGCTTGATGCCGCATGAGCGTTTGGCGAAGGCGAACACCCCAGCAGCACCAAAACCGCCACCACCACCACCTCCGCCGCCACGCGCAGCTCCGCGCGACAATCGAACGCAATGGTCGAACTCGGCTACCGGGATCGATGGGCAAGGGAATAGTCGTGGGAGGAGAAACGGCCAGGCTGCTCCGAGAGCAGATAGGGCAAAGTCATTGTCCGACCTCTTTCAGACGGAGCGGAAGCCGATGGCTCCTCAGACACCGGCTGCCTGGGCGACTGGTGATGCCTCCGTGCCACAAGCTGACCTCAAAGGTGCACAGCCAAAGAAGAGCATGATCGACCGGAGCAAACCTCACTGGGGTTTGTTCCGCGACCGCAAGTCCGAGACGTCAATACCGACTCCTGCGAGCCCAGTCAAGACACAACCCAAGTTCGACCAGCCCACCAAAGAGACGACTGAGAATTTCTGGAATGCCTTTGAAGAACGTGTTCACGGCGCCGAGGCAAAGGCAGGAGGCAAAGCGAAGGCGTCCTCCACAGACGCCCAGACAAGTCGATGGAGGGACATGAGCACTTCGTGGGGCGGTGAGACCAAAGCCACCTACAAGCCGTGGAAGCCTGATGAAGCCCCGACCAACCAAGAGAGCGCGGGCCCAGCGAAAGGCCGACGCGGTAGATTCGAGGCAGACGACGAGTCGGTCGACGATGTCAGAGGCAAGAAGGGCAAGAAAGGTCGGAAAGAAGGCTTCAATCGAATGCGTGAGATCGACGCGGAAGAGGACGATGCTGATCTGTGGGATCGCCGGGAGGCCCGCCGGCTGGAGAAAGAGGCGCGAAAGGCAGCTCAGGCCGAGGAGCCCCAGGAAGAGCCGGCGAAGCCGATTTTCCTGCCCGAGTTCATCAATGTTGCAACCTTATCCCGCGCCTTGCGGCAGAAGGTGGAGCGATTCTTGACTGATCTGGAGGACATGGGCTTCGAGAACATCACAGAGGACACCATCATGACCGGCGATACTGCCGCGCTCATTGCGATGGAGTACAACTTCGACCCTACTGTTGATGACGGAGCAGCACGAGACATAAGACCTCGCCCGCCACCGGAGAATGTGTCTGACTTGGCCAACCGACCACCAGTGGTCACGATCATGGGCCATGTTGACCACGGCAAGACAACGCTGCTCGATTACCTTCGCAAATCATCAGTGGCTGCCCAGGAACATGGCGGCATCACGCAGCACATCGGTGCTTTTGTTGTGCAGATGTCTTCTGGGAAACCCATCACTTTCCTCGATACACCCGGCCACGCCGCTTTCCTCACCATGCGTCAGCGTGGTGCCAACGTCACCGACATTGTCGTCCTTGTCGTGGCTGCTGATGACAGTGTGAAGCCACAGACTCTCGAAGCCCTCAAGCATGCTACGTCCGCCAAGGTGCCGATTATTGTAGCAATCAACAAGGTTGACAAGGAAGACGCCCGCGTAGAGCAAGTCAAGGCCGATCTGTCGCGGCATGGCGTGGAGATTGAGGATTATGGTGGTGACGTGCAGGTTGTGTGCGTCAGCGGAAAGACCGGACTGGGCATGGATGACCTAGAGGAGAACATTGTTACGCTGTCAGAAGTCCTCGACGTCCGAGCTGAGAGGGATGGAATGGCTGAAGGTTGGATTCTCGAGTCGAGTGTCAAGCAGGATGGCAAGGCAGCCACTGTGCTTGTGAAGCGTGGTACTCTGCGACCTGGAGATTTGATCGTCGCTGGTACGACATTCTGCAGAATCCGAGTGCTGCGCAATGAAGCTGGAGTTGATTTGGATGAAGCTCCTCCTGGTACCCCTGCTGAGATCCTTGGTTGGCGTGATCTACCAGAGGCGGGACAGCAAATCCTTCAAGCTCCTGATGAGTCGAAGGCGCGGACGGCTGTGGAGTATCGTCAGGACATGATTGAGCGCGGTGAAAGCTCACAGCAGCTTGTCGAACAAGAGCAGCGACAACGTGAAGCAGCAGCCGCCGCCGAGCTGGCAGCAGAGGCAGAAAAGGAAGGCCTGGAGCCCAGTGACGAGGCGGAGAAGAAGGAGCCCGGCATCCTATCGCAAACCTTCGTGGTCAAGGCAGATGTTGCCGGGTCCGCAGAGGCCGTCGTTGGCAGTATTATGGAGCAGGGCAACAACGAGGTTCGTGGCCGAGTTCTTCGATCGTCAGCTGGCCAGGTTACCGAGTCAGACGTCGACCATGCCGCTGCCGCTGGTGCCATCATCGTCAACTTCAACAGCGCCGTGATGCCGCACATCACCGAGAGAGCCAAGCAGGCCAATGTTCGCATCATCGACCAGAGCGTCATTTACCACCTCATGGACGATGTGCGCGATGCACTGTCTGAGCTCCTCCCTCCTACCATCACGCATCGCGTCACTGGTGAGGCTGATATCGCGATGACATTCGATATCAATGTTCAGAAGAGGATCTATCGCAAGATTGCCGGTTCAAAAGTACGCAACGGCAGTATCAGACGGAACTCCTTGGTCAAGATCTTCCGTGACGGCAAGATGATTTACGAAGGTGAGAACCCCACTCTACCGAGTGTTATGCTTCTTTTCACGAAACTATGTGCTAATGTTTCCCTCACAGGCAAAATTGATACGCTCAAGCACGTCAAGAAAGATGTGGCAGAAATGGGCAAAGGAACCGAGTGTGGTATTGGCTTCGAAGATTTCCAGGATCTGAAGCAGGATGACCAGATCCAGACGTATGAAATTGTGAAGGAGAAGCGGAAACTATAGAGCTTCTCTGATGTTTCATGTGTAAGAACACTGTACAAGAGAAAGATATACCATGTATATTAGCTAGACTTGGGCTCCAGCGTTTTTGGCCATTGCTAAAATATTGTACTTCTATCACCATCGGCCTGGTGCGGTCACATTGTTTGCTGAAAAGGTTTTAGTCGTTCTCGCCGCCTGTGCGCGCTCCTTCTCAAGTTTTGCAAGTCCTATCCTGTCCGTGACGGGTGTTGCCTCAATGATATTATCGAAATCGTCGTTCTCGTCGTCAGAGCCATTGTCCGAGTCTGGCTGTGCGTTCTCGTCAACTTGTAATCGATTTGAGGCCAGGGAAGCTGGCGCGGGTTCTGCAAGGGCTTTCTTCTCTGGCGCGTTGGCGAAGGTTTTGGACGCGAGGACTTTGCGGCGGATCTCGGCCATCTCTTCTTCATCACTGTCCGAGGAGAGGGCGTAGGGATCCTTTTCTTCTTCCTCCTCCGCGGGCTTCTTCTCCTGGGGCCGCTTGCCAAGATATATTCCGTCTACACTGGCATCACTTCGCGCATCATCATCATCATCGTCGTCATCATCATCGTCATCTTCCTCGTCTGATGATGTTGTCTGTCTCCGATTCGTATTGCCTGTGGTCCACATGTCACCACCTTCTTCGCGACTCTCGGCGTATTCCCTCTCCAACCTCTCCATCCACTCTGCTTCAGTACGTTTGATATCGGCCTCATCTGTGCATTTCGCATATCTCTTGAGGATACTGGAGTTAATATCAAGAAACGATTGGCCATAAGAGAATGGTGCGAGGATTTGCTCTGCCCAATCTAGGTGCCCGCAAATCGCGAATGCAGCAGCTAGGGCCTCGACGCAATTCAGCCGCCACGGCTTGCCGTAGTTGACTGAGTTGGCCGCGACGAGATAAGGCAGTAGACGCTCGCATTTGCCTCCGACTTTGTTCCACTGCACATCTTCCATTCGCGCCCAGGAGCACTCAACAACAGCAGCACCGTATTGATCCATGAGCTCTTTGTCCGCAGGCGAGATCGTGCGCTTTCCATTCGGTGTAATAATGACACCGTTGTGGCGCTGACCAAGATGGAGGTCTCTCATCATGCCCAATTTTATGAGCTTCTTGCCTGAACAGCGCTTGGGATCGCAGTGGCCCAGATCCCAGCAGGCCGCCTTGAAGGCAGGTCGTTCAGATGCTTCGCCATCGCCATTCGGTCTCGGTCTCGGAGGCCCGTGGCGTTTGTTGCCTCGTGCGAAATCTTTCTTGTGTCGGACCATCGTGTCAGAGTGAATCTCGCGATTTCGATAGTAATAAAGCTGCAGCGAAGTGCTTCAAAAGTTTATGGTGGCGTGAAGAGTTGAAGTTTGTTAGCAGACCCCGCTGTATGACATACTACATGGGGGACAGTAGTGACCCCAAGTTGCGCTTCCTCTAACAAGCAGGATATAATGTCCACAAACTAGAAATGCGCCATGCTTCATACCAGCGATGCAAATTCTTCACATTTTCGGTAAAGCGATCTGCTCCTCCAAAGTACTGCAGCTTCCTTGACGTAAAGTGCGCCTCAAAGTCCCCTGTAGCCCCTCCTTGCTAGACGACCCCGGCTTGTCCCTCTCGTCCATCACCACTCAGGCACAGGCACTACCTTCGTCCACCCCACTGCAGCTTGACTGACGACACCTTGTCACCTCCACGATCAACGCTCAACCCCCCGCGACAAGATCCTCGCCGACACGACGGCTCACAGCCTCGCCCCCGACCTCGTCATTCAAATCCTCTCCGACACTCTCTCTAATCATGGAGGCGGCTTCGGCCAGGGCGGCCGCCCGCGATCGCTGGACCGAATTCGGCGGCCGAGCCCCGTCTCAACTCCAACGCTTCATCCAGGCCGCCTGCAGCCCCGAGAACTACGAGCCGAATCTCGCACTCAATCTCGAGATTGCGGACCTGATCAACTCGAAGAAGGGCACCGCCCCACGGGAAGCTGCTACCGCTATCGTTGCCTTCATCAATCATCGCAATCCCAATGTCGCACTACTCGCGCTCGGTCTTCTCGACATCTGCGTCAAGAACTGCGGTTATCCTTTCCACCTCCAAATTAGTACAAAAGAGTTTCTCAATGAGCTTGTCCGCCGCTTTCCCGAGAGGCCGCCGATCAGGCCCTCCCGGGTCCAGGCCAAGATCCTCGAAGAGATTGAAGAGTGGCGCTTGACGATATGCGAAACGAGCCGTTATAAGGAGGACTTGGGCTTTATTCGGGACATGCACAGACTATTGAGCTACAAGGGATATATGTTTCCCGAAGTGAGGAGGGAAGATGCCGCTGTGCTCAATCCTAGTGATGTAAGCACTCTGGCAATTGTGTGCTGACATCCATGACTGACAACAATAGAACCTCAAATCCCCTGATGAGATGGAAGAGGAGGAGAAGGAGGCGCAATCGGCTAAGCTACAAGAACTCATCAGACGCGGAACCCCCGAGGACCTCCAGGAGGCCAATCGATTGATGAAGGTCATGGCTGGCTACGACACCCGCTCAAAAACAGACTACCGCGCAAAGGCCGCAGAGGAGGTGTCCAAGATCCAAGCCAAGGCTCGCTTGCTCGAGGAGCGTCTCGAGTCCTTCCGCCCCGGTGACGAAGCCATGAAAGACGGCGATGTGTACAGCGAGCTTGCCTCAGCCCTGCAAAGCGCACATCCCAAGATCCAGAAGATGTGTGAGGAGGAGTCGGACGACCACGAAGCCGTTGCGAAGCTGTTCGAGATCAATGATAGTATCAACAGAACAGTTCAGCGGTACAAGTTATTGAAGAAGGGCGACTTCGAAGGTGCCGCGAAGGTCGCTGCGGGCGGACCTCCACCTTCGCAGACAGCAACCGTCAGCACAGCGGGCAACGAGCTTTCCTTGATAGACTTCGACGCAGATGCGGCAGAGTCAAGCGCAAACGGTGCCAGTAATGGTGCCGGAGCCTCACAAAGCAGCGGGCTCGAGAATGACCTGCTTGGTCTGGACCTCAGCGGCGGCGACTCGTATGGCCAAGGAGGTAACATTTCCCTGGGCTTTGGCACAAATCAAAGTGAGTACCTCGCAGCTTGCAACCGATTCAAACGTACTGACGACCACAGACATCCCTGGACCTGCCCTTCTCTCATCTATGACCCAAGATAGCAACGCCACCGGCTCCGTTCCGGATCCTGCACCAGCCTTCTCGTCCTTTGCCTCCTTCTCTTCCCCTCCCGGTTCTCAATCTATGACTCCTCAGCCTGGTCAACAAGCGTTCGCGCCACCGACGGCTGCTCCTGCCGCCGCTATGGACCCCTTTGCGGCCCTCGCTGGGCCTTCAAAATCACCAGCACCAGCAATGGCGGCCGCACCCAAGCCGGCGGCCGCAACGACAAACGATGACGATGAATGGAACTTTGCGTCTTCGCTACCCGAAGCGCCCAGCAAACCCAGAGATGTGCGCGCAAGTCTCAACAGCAAGGATCTCCGCGTGGAGTATGTGGCCTCACGGACCAGTCCGGGGTCTAACTCACTCGGTCTCGCTTTTGCCTTCTCGAACAACCTCGCCCAGCCTGTCTCTGAGCTTCACTTCCAGCTCGCCGTCACAAAGGTAAATCTATCCACAACTTCTGCGTAAGAACAACTGCTTACAACCCTCTCAGGGCTTCGAACTTCAACTCAGACCACAAAGTGGCAGGGAGCTTACGCCCAAGCAAAGCCGCGGCGTCACGCAAGCCGTTGAGGTGTGGCATGCTGGTGATCGCACGCGAAAGGTTGAGAGCGTCAAGTTGAGGTGGCGCATGACGTTCCGTGTCCCGGGAGAAGAGGCGTTGAGGAATGAGACAGGTGTGATTGATGAGATTAGCATTGCGTGAAGAACCGCTCAGGGATGGAATCTTTGAGGTTGAGAGGCGGGAGTGGTTGGCGAGAGAGAGGATAGATCGAGATGTGAGGATATAAAAGTGAACAGCGAGGAAGCTGGTGTCTACTGTGGGACAATATGATGATGGTTTTAGAGGATCTTACGCTCTTAGGTGGTTGGGCTCATCTTAGAAGCGAAGCAGCACTGATCATATGAAGACGTCGATGCCGGCGAAGTTGGCTTAAATGCATGAGTTCACGTGTCAAGTGATGAATAGAGGACAGTCTTGGTTTGACAATTCTCCGATTGAAGTTCATTCGATGGTCATGTAAGTTGCTGTATTGAGATGGGCCCTGCTCAACGGGAAGAGGACAAGCAAAGAAGTGTGCCCAGCCTGGTCCAGAGAACGCCATTAATCTTCCTCTCCTTTTCTTAACAAGTCCATGCCTCCCGTGGGTTTGCATTACTGTCCTGGCCACGCCGTGTCCGCCACGAACAGCGAGCACACCAGGACTACATATCCATAGGCCTGAACCAACATGGCGGAATCTGATGAAACGAAAGCCGACACCCTTGCCCTTTTCCAAACGCCATAATACACATCTTGCCTGTCCAGTCTATCTGGACGGCAAAACCAGAAACGTGAACAAGTGAGAAATCGAAAACATGAACGCAAAGTGAGCAAAGGCGGTCTCTGCACCAACCTTGATCTATAACACCGGTATTAACCAACACTTGAGTCACCGACCCGCGAATTACAATGTCGCCAGTGGAAGAGGAGACAGAGCAAGGTGTATGCTACCCCCTTTGAGGCACAGCCTACGCGCCCAGCTCGCCAACAGCAAGTGAAGGGGCCGCTGCCGGCTGAAGAACATAATTGCTCGTGGGTGTCCGTCCCAGCGCGACGCTTTCCCGCTCCGCCTTCTCTCGCTCGCGTTGAAGCTTCTCCGACTTCGTGATGCGCGGCTTACGCGTAATCTGGCCTCCGCGTGAGCCAGGTCCGCCACGAGAGCCCGGACCAGAAGCACCGCGGGCGGCACCTCGTCCACCACGCGAGCCAGGGCCACCTCGCGAACCACGACCCCGTTTTGGGCGGTCTTCGCGACTACAAGTATGTTAGCAACTGTTACGATGAGAAGGATGATGTTAACGTACCCAGGCTCCGGCTTCTGCTCCTCAGGCACCAGAGGTCCCGAATAAACGAAGAAACCATCACGACTGGCAGCAGCCTGCGCCTCCCACAACATCTCCGAATCGTCCACAAAGTCGTCATCAATATCGTACTGGTCCTCCTTGAAGTTCCGCTTCTTCTTCGGTTTGGCCTGTGCATCGGGCCCGCTTGTACCACCGTTCTCTGGGTTGCTGCCCTCGGCATCAGAGAGATCTACAGACATCTCGTCGCCCGACTCACGCCCAGATTCAACCTTTTCGAGAGACGCGGCAGCAGCAGCAATGCGTGCCTTGCGATCGCGATTCGCAGCCAGACGCGGGTGGAGTGCATCCCAGCCGTATTTCTCCTCGGCCTTGCGCATGAAGTTGACGTAGACATTGGTCTTTCCTGGCTCAATAGGGACTTTGACAACAATTGTTGGAGCCTGCATCTCCTCGCCAGGTTTAGCCTTGCCGAAGTCGAGAATAGAACGTCCCTCGCCCTCTTGAGGGAGGTCGTCCAGGTTGTCGGTCTTGGGCGTTGAGATTCCTGTGTGGGGTTTGCTTTTGGGCGAGAGCTTTCTCACTGGACCGTTGGCTATCGTGGTAAAGTTCTGCTCACGAATGACGATCTTGGCGACATCCTTCTTCGGTTCTTCGACGGGTGGTGGTTTCGAGGGCGATGGTGGTAAGGAGCTCTGCTCGGCGTTGTGAAGCCGGGGTTGACTGGCAGGCTGGTATGCGCTCGTGTGTCGTTGTTGCGGTGAGGTGGTAGATGGCCGGTGCGGCTCAATCATACTTGCGATGGAAGGTGAGCGATTGGCTAGTTGGTGGGCGGGAGCTCGCGGGGACTGCGAGACCATGGTCTCCCTGATGGGGTCGTAGTTCCCGCGAATCGGGTCGTAACTCTGGCCGCTCGTCCGGCCAGCAGAGTATGATGGCGTATCATTGTTCAGGATGTCTCGCATCGAGCTGGGATATGTCTCTCGTTTAGGCATGCTGGGAGAAAAGCGCTGCTCAGAAGAAGGTTGCCTTTGGTGAACACCGTTGTTTCCAGGCGATGCTTGTGGCGACCCATGTTGCATTGAACCGTTTGTGGGAGTCGAAGTGGCCTGCTGATTCGTGGTGACGGTCGAAGCAACGCTAAGTATCGAGTCGTCCTCACCTTCCGCGGCCGCGAGCTTCCTTTTGCGCTGAGAAGGAGGAGCGTTTGGGTCACGCGGTTTGCGAGGCTTGCGAATTTTCTGCTCGCCATTTGAGTCGCCTGCAACAGAGCTGTCTCGCGGCTTCACCGCAGTTCCAGGTTTCCGACCAGGCTTCTTCCTTGGAACTCCAGCTGCAGTCAGCTGAACCCAAGATCCATCTTCGAGCTGGCCGTACTTCTTCCCGAGAGTGCCTGGAGGGCCAGGAGACTCGCGAGTCGCGACTATCGTTGGAGAATCGGTCGCACCAAGCTGTGGCCAGACAACAATCTCGTCCGAGTTGGACATTTTCGGAGTAACGCGCGTTGGACGCGGTGGTGAGGTTGGCGCGGACAGGGGTCCAGAGGGAGGCGAAGAGAGGTCGTCGGTGGAAGAGTAGTCACGGACAGGAGTGCCGGTTGCTGCCATGCCACTGCAGCAGCAGCTATGTGGCCTTTGTCAATTAATGACCATGCACCGGATACCGACGATGGTTCCAAAGTCGAATGAGGGCAAAACGTCAGTGAAAGCGATTCTGCGACTGCAGGCTGATGGGGTGACGTGATTGGCCCGATCGGGCAGTTTCAAGGTGTGCGGTGTGGGTCCGGGTGCTGGTCACTGGTGGTTGTGGGAATAGCCTCACGCGGAGGGAAAACGGCGGGCGGAAGCTCGACTGAGGGATGTAAAAAGCGCAGAGGAAAAGCGACCTTGCACGCGCCGAAAACGGCGATTTGAGCTCGAGAAAGTTGGACAGAAGCGACGGCGCTTGCAAATAATGGGAATCTCGTGATGCAGCGGACGCGAGAAGGACGAATTTCTCGATGACGAAAAATGAACGTGGTTGGGTTATTATGGGTTGTTGTAGAGGAAAGAAAAGAAGTCAGGGTGGGTGGTGATGGGTGAGGTAGAGTACGTCGGAAGGAAATGGGGGAAGAGCACGAAGGGGGGGAAAGGAGGAGACACGAGAAAGGGATGGACGGATGGGCACAGCACAGACTAAGGTAACAAGATAACAACACGTTTATTTTTCGGGGAGACTAAATAAAGCCAGGCGAGGCATGGCAAGGGAATAGGTAAAGGCAGCACAGTAAGAATAGGGTCACGGACGGGTAATGGCAAAGAGAGCGAGATGACAAGCAGCAAACTAAACTGGGGCCGGGAGGGGAATATCATCTGCTGCTCCTGCTCGTGTACTTGCCTGAACCGAACCGGGCGAGCGAGAGAGACGAGAATGGCCAGAGTCACGGGAAGCAGAGACAAGCCCATGCCCATATGCAGGCACCATCAATCCGAGGCAAGACAGGCAGTCAGCCACAGCGAAGCTCATGTAATAAGGTGCAGACTGCGCATAGGCACGACTCAGTTGAGTCGGCAGAAGCACGTTCCACTAAAAAAGAAACACTAACACAGGTCATATTGTCGTTGCATGCGCAATGCCATATTCACTCCACCGGCCAATCAGCATTCTGCAAATTCCCCTGCCGCGCTCCTGTCTTCTTTCCCGCATCTACATCGCCGCTTGTCTGTTTTGGGTCTAGTCCCTGCGTCAGGCCGCATGTCACCGACCCCGCCTACAGAAAGGGTCGAAAACGGGAAAGGCTGCCACAACAGCCTCTTTGTCGCATCACACAGTCCGTCAGGTGACCAATTCGACCTTTTTCGCTTCTAAATCTACGAGTGTGAAGTTTGATGGAGAGGCGCAGGCACGGATGGCGGCCGATCGAATTGATGGCTTGAATGCCGCTTTCGTCAAGCGCACCATGTCCCCACACTATCGGTCACTGAAGAGCGATGCCTGGTCGATTGACGGACAACTGTTCATGACGGTGCGCACTCTCCTTTAGGGGCGCAGCAGGCTCACATCTTAGCAGCAGAGTGCTGCGCAGATGGATCAATGTTCAAGTGAGTTCTGGGGCTCTTGTTGTTCTGTCCTTTCTATAGGTGGTTGTACTGATTCGAGGTCCTTGATAGCATCGCGCCATCGGCTATCTATGCTGTCTGCGACCCTGCGAACCCGGTTCCTGGGGGTTGAGCACATCTATGCCACATGATGCGCCTGACTCAACCAATCGTGTTCAAGTATCGAGTCGTGAACTTCGTGCTCTTGTCGGCCCCTTCCACGCCAAGTCTGACGACTTCACCTGGCACAAGATCGACCAAATTGTCCAAGAACTTGACCTCATCGTCCTCGCACTCCACTGCCAGACCCTTGACCGGGACCTCCGCGCTTACCTCTACGCTCTTGCCGTCGTCTGACAACTTTACGTCGATCTTCTGAGGCTTCGCAAAGTGGACATACTTGAGCGGCTGCGGCCAGTCAATGTACCGCGAAATGAGGCTGCCATCTTGCTTGGTGAGGTACGCCCCTACCACGACCTGGACACCATCTTGCTCCATCGAACGGATGCCGGAGTCAAAGTCCAAGGTGCCGAAGTCGGTACTCTGATTAGGGAGTAGAAGATGCTTGCTGCGGAGCTTTCGGGTCAAGAGCTCCTCACCAGTCTTGACATTCCAGTACTTGACTGTGCAGTCGACAAGCTCGTCGCTCAACGTCAAATTGGAGCTCCAGATCCTCAGCTCAGTGATCTGGTCTGGCTTGCCCACGTTGCCTTTCTTTTGCTTCTCTGTCACGATACGCTCAACACCGATCGTGATTGGGAGTAGCTCCCGAGCAATTGCGTGGTAAGCGTGCTTTGGACGAAGATGGTAGTCGCATATGGCCCACGAAGTGACCGGCCAGCAGTCATTGATCTGCCAAACCAAAACACCAGCACACTTTTCCTTTCCGGGACCCTCCCAAGACCGCCTCCAGATACGGTAACAAGAACTCAGACACTCTGCTTGCATCAGCTGTGTGCTGTACACGTAATCTTCCAGGTTGTGGACAGTGTAACGCATGTTCTCTACAAGGTACAGAGCAAGTCGACGTTCATGGCCGTCAGCCTTGTTGTGGAAATCCACGGTCGCAGACTGGGGGTATCTGTCCGGGTCATCCTTGCCGAGTGGCAAGTACCCATCGATTGTCTTGACTGAGGGGAAAGCTTCCATGCCGAACTCGGAGATGAAACGGCCGGTGAGCTTTGCGGCATCTTGGTATCGTAGCTGCGATCCGTGCCAAATGTTCCACTGATGGACGTCGCCAACAGTCAGGTCATCAGACTTCTTAGGTGCACCCCAGGGACTGCCAGGGTGGTAGAAGGTATCTGGGATGAGGTCTCCACAGATGCCTGGGAGTAAAGACTCATAGATGTACCGTGCTGGGAAGTTAGTCTTGAGCCAGCTCTGAGGATCCTTGTCCTCGTAGTCGCAGGTCAGGTTGTTATCCTCGATGATCTGGTAGTCTTCGTTGTTTCCTGCCCAGATGACAATCGATGGATGGTGGCGCAGCAGCTTCACATTCTCCACAGCCTCGCGCTTTACAGACTCGAGGAACTCAGGGAAAGCTGGATAACTGCCGCAAGCAAACATGAAGTCCTGCCAAACGAGGATTCCCAGCTCATCGCAAGCGTTGTAGAGTGCCTCTTGCTCGTATATTCCACCAGCCCATACGCGAAGCATGTTCTGGTTGCCCTTGGCCACGAGACTGACCCAGTCGTGGTACTTCTGGTCCGAGATCCGACAGAAGAAGTTGTCAGCCGGGATCCAGTTGCTTCCTCCGCAGAAGATGGGCCGGTTGTTGATCCTGAAGAAGAAGCTTGAGCCAGGCGTGCCGTCGGAGAACGGTTCTTGCACCACTTCGGCCTTGCGGAGACCGACCAATTTGGACTCAGTGTCGAGCTCGGACTGGTCGGCCCCCAAAAGTGTGGCCTTGATCGTGTAGCGAGGTTGCTTTCCATACCCCTTGGGCCACCAGATCTCAGGGTTGGCTATCTTGAAAGTGAGCTGAGTGGTGCTTGACACATTGACTGTCTCCGAGGCTACTGTCTCGCCACCGCATGAGACCTCTACTTTGACAGAAGCGCCTGGGCCTTCGACATCGACGTTGACTGTGACCTCTGCCGATTTGAGGGAGTCATCAATTGTAGTTCGCGCCCAAAGATCACTAATGCGCGAGGAGTACACCTCAAGGTTGATGGGTCTCCACGGGCCAGCAGTCATGAGCTTTGGACCCCAGTCCCAACCCTAGCATGTCGTCAGAAATGGTGGCTCGGAGGCAGTGGAAATTTGAACCGCAATGCGGACTTACCCAATGGTATTGTGCTTTTCTTACGGGAAGTCTCGACCAATCTCCATTGGCGCAAGCCCAGTGGTGGTCAGCGTACTTCTCCACGAGCTCCTGTCCACGTTTCGAGGCAGAAGCGAATTCAATCTTCAGTTCATTCTCCTCGCCCTGGGACTTCAGGTGCTTGGTAACTTCCACTCTCTCCGGAACAAACATGTTCTCCGTCTCCAAGATCTTCTCCCCATTTAGCCAGACGGACGCGAATGTGTCGAGGCCACCGAAAGCCAATACCGCTTTCTCGCCATCTTGCACTTCAGGCGACGTGAAAGCTGTTTGGTAAACCCAGCCAACCTCACCTACCCATTGGACTCCGAGCTCGTTCTTGCCGATGTTGAAGTCTGGGATTTTGTTGTGGTGAAGGAGGTCGAGGTGGATCTGGGTTGGGAAGCGCGACACTGGAAGCAAAGCATCATCGGCTTCGCTCGCTTGCTTGAAGTGCCATCGGCTGTCGATTGGCGTTACTTTGCGTAAAGACATGGCTTTCTATCTTGGAGCTTGAAGACCGGAAGTGTTGGGGACGGCCTCTGAAGTACAAGGGCGGGGACAACTCCGTGTTGTCACAATCAATATTTGATTCTAAGCCACAATGCAAGTAGACATGTGAGAATGCATGAGAACAAGACAGGAAAAGATGGCGAAATGCAAATAGCGATCGCAGGACCCTGAAGTACAGACACCTCCAAGCCGTGTCTGATGCCAAATTGGGGTATGCCGTCACCCGCTTTGAAACGGACTTCCAGGTTGCCGAATCGGACACGGCCCGTGTCGAAAGAAGTCGGCCACCAAAACCAGCCCACGACAGCCCGAACTTAACTTTATTTGGCATACTGGCTGAGAATGCTCGTGATCAGCCAGGGAATAGGACCGAAACGATCCTGGGCACATGGGACTGCGGTCCGAGGTTACTTACGGCTCTATTGACGGTGCACTAGGGTCCTGCGGCTGAACGACATCGTCTGGACATGTTCACATCTAATGAGGCACGGACACGGACACGGTACTTTAAAGTCTAGACCCTGCCAATCTGAGTCTCATTGCGCACCATGTCCAACACGAGAATTGGCAACTCAATTGCCAGCACCGACTGTTCACAGTCACAGTGGGTCTGTCGCACGTCTCAATGGCTTCCCCAGGTTTCCCCAGATCATCACCTCCGGACGTTGTCCGTTGGCGCCTCATTCATTCACAAGCTTTGACTCTGCCCAGGTTCATGGTGCAATTGTAGATCATGGACTACCAACCCGTGTCTGAAAAGGCAAGAGACGGGCGAGCTAGCAGCTAGTCTCTCGCACATGCTTGAGATGGGACCGACCGGCACCTAGGTGATGCGTGAGGACTTCGAATGCCGCACAGGGTCGTGAAAATAGTATTTAGTCTCATGTCTAGTATGCTGATGTCGGGAGAGATTGGACCTCAGAT
>WNLN01000425.1:0-21105 GCA_021347865.1 Sarocladiaceae sp. CBMAI 1973
TGTGTGCATGTTTCAGATACTCAAAAATTGTAGTTGGAATATTCCTGTGCGCTCATAAGTCCACCCTACTTTCGGCAACTTGAGTGTGTGATTGGGTCGTTACTCTTAGGGAAATGGTCGATTCAACCAGACGGGATAAAGGATTCCAATACCGCTCCGCGTCTCACGTTCACATAATTTACTCACGCGTTTCTGACGCACTTTTCAGAGTTCTCATAGATTCAAAAAGTATTGTGCCAGAGTTTCACATGAATAATGTTTATCTAACTGTTCTTGATGGTTTCCAAAGATTCCGATCTGCCCAGGGAATGTTCAGGCCGCAAGAGCAGACATGCATCCTTAGTGAACTATCGCGCCCAGTAAATGTCCAGAAATACATCTTCCCAAACACGTGCTCGCAGTCAGTGAATACTTTCGCCAAATCCGATCATGGCAAGAGTTGCGTAAAGACCACCTCAGCCGCAGCCATCGACCAAAGACCCGATCAATACACATGCAAGGGAACAAAGCGTCATGATCCTCAATCACCGCAACAATCGCTTCACCACAACCCTGTCCCAGGCAATATCAGTAAAACCACTAGTAATATCACCTTTCAGCAACTAAAACCCCGGCCAAGCTCATAAACAGGTTTCGCCCACGCGCGAGAACCGAGACACCCCACAAATTCACTGCCGGTGTAGGGTTGGGGTTGGCGTGTTCGTCGTCACGGCAACCCATCGCCCCAAACAACATCCCACCACCACCGCCACGATGCGGTGCACCACCACTTCTGGCACCTCGTCTGCCAGCTCCTCCGAACCGTGTTGTGTCTTGGTCGCGTCGACTTGTATTTCTCTTCTTTCTTCCATATTGCTGTTGAGGTAGCAAAGGGGATCATATTCCGCCACATTTCCCCCCTCTTCCCTTTCCCCAATGTTGGCTTGATCTTCCTACCTTTGGTGCTGCTGAAGCCGCTACTGAAGCTCAATTGAGGCGCAGGTGACCAGACGCCATTCCAGATGATGATGGACCAGATGAAGAGTCCTGGCAGAGCAGCGCATCAACGATCACAATCAGCATACATTCCCCCTCAGCACCAATTCGCCCTACATCACACACCCTCGTTCGACATTTCGAACCGGCCCTTCGACGCAATGGCCGTCGGCAACTTCTCGAAGAACAACCCTGGTGCATTGGGAGAGCTCCAGCAGAATCAACAGGAAGCTGCCCCGAGGTCACCTCGAAAGACAAAAGACGAGATCGCTGCCCACGAGAGAGGCCGCTCTCAATCGCCCATCAAAAGCTCGAGATTCCCACTTCCCAGCGACGTTAAATCGAAGGCAAAGTCTCGAGATAACTCGCCGATTAAACAGAAGAAGTCGGGTGGCGGCCTCGCTGGGCTTTTGTCTCGGCCCAAGTCATTGAGGAACCTGTACAAGCTGTCCACCGAAGAGGTTCAGCAGGTCAAGGATAAAGAGAACAAAGAACCACAGAGTGCTGGACCACCACCGCCGATATACGCACAATTCGCTTCAGATCAGTCATGGCAGCAGCGCGCTCCGGACAGGAGCAGCGTTGAAGCTGTTCGCTCGCCCGAGATGGCACCTCCGCTGGCTCGACCGGGTTTCAAGGAGAGGCCGAAATCATTCCAGGTCCCGATGATGTCCAACAATTCATCTGCGACATCACTTTCACCGAGTAAGACGAGCTCTGAGCAGCAGTCACGGAAAAATTCGAGCGAGAAGCCCACATCTAAGAGCCAGCGGGGCAAAATGATGAATGCCCTGGGCAACTTCACACACAAGAAGACCAAGTCGGAGGCACCGAGTCCAGTGACCACACCTGTTGAGCAATCACTCGATCCGAAAGACATTGACAAGCACCTCGAAGCGATGCTCGATCGTCGCAACATCCCCGAGAACCAGCGCTACAAGATGCGAAACCTCAACGACACAATCAAGATGGAGTTCATCCGTCAAGATTGGGCTGAGATGCAAGCAGCAAAGGCCGACCGCCCTGGCACGAATGACAGCTTCAAGAGCGTGGATGACATGGCCGTTGGATCCGATGCCGAGGATGACAAGGACAAGCCGAAACGAACTCGAGGCCGTAGCTTCACTTTTTCTCGCGGCAAGAAGGAGAATTCATCCACCAAGAAGTCCAAGGGCGAAGGAACGCTGGGACGACACTTCAGAAGCCGCTCAACAGACAGCGTGGCTAGTGAGCGTCCAACTTCTTCTGGAGGTTCAACATCAACCAACGGGATCTTGTCCAAGATCAAGTTGCAACAGGGACCTGCAGAATATGTTGGCTACCTGCGAAAGGTTCAGAAGCCTGAACTGGTCGAGGTTGGTAAGCTGCACAAGCTGCGACTCTTGCTGAGGAACGAGACGGTGGCATGGATCGAGGACTTTATCCAACAAGGCGGCATGAGAGAGATAGTGGGCTTGTTGGAGAGGATTATGGAGGTTGAGTGGAGGTACGTGCCGAAGCTGGCGAGCAATTCCTTTTGACTTGATACTGACAAGCGCCGCAGAGAGGAGCATGAAGATGCCTTGCTTCACGAAAATTTGCTGTGCCTGAAGGCTTTGTCCACCACGGCTAGAGGCATGCAGTACTTGGACACGATTCAAGGCACATTGTTCCCAAAGCTTCTCGGTATGCTGTTCGATCCGGAACGAAAGGGTCCCAGCGAATTTACCACCCGAAACATCATCACGTCGATCCTCTTTGCATATATCCAGTCCGCGCCGATCGCAGAGCGGACCACTCGCGCCCAGCGAGTTTTGACATATCTCCGCGACCCCGAACCGAAAGATGACGAACGACCACTACCTTGGCTGATGGAGATGAGACAAGAACGGCCCTATCGTGTGTGGAGCAAGGAGATTGTTAGTGTCACCAAGGAGGTGTTCTGGATCTTCCTTCACAACCTCAACGTCGTCGCCCTTCCCTCCGACAAGGGCTACACGGCCACAGCGACAGGCAGTGCTCCCGATACAAACAACACTCAAACAAACTACATGGTTCAGAATTTCCCGAACGAACGTCCTCCTGTACCCGCGGCACCCTACGTCGGCGGCGTAGAATGGGATGCGACAAACTACCTCGCCTCACACCTCGATCTTCTCAACGCTATTCTGGCTTGCACGCCCTCGCAAGACGCACGCAACCGTCTTCGCGGCGAGTTCCGCATCTCCGGCATTGAGCGATGCATGGGAGGCAGCCTGAGACTCTGCAAGGAGAAGTTCTACGGTAGCGTCCACGATGGACTTAGAACCTGGGTCGCTGCCGCGGCTGCGGATGAGTGGCCGATCAAGGATGTAAGATATGGCCCGCCACCGGAGGCGAGGTCACCGAAGAAGATGGGCGGCGGAGCGCAGAAGAAGGTTGAGGACGCGCCGAAGATTGAGATTCCGAAGTTGGATCTGGGGCTGGACAAAGGGCAGCCTGCGCGTGATGCCTGGCTATAAGCCCAGCTCAAGCTCGTGCTCCCAAACATTGGCATGGATGAAGCATGACGACGCACATATCACACGAAAAAAAGATGACCACGCATGCACAGCACGAACGAAAACACCAGGGCATCTCAAGCATGCGCGACGCAGGGAATGGTTTCATCATACGGTCCCTCGTCGAGGACTTGGTCGACTTTTTCTTTATTTCCTTAGAGGGGTTCTCAGGGTCTTGGTTCATTGCTCGGCAAACGGTGTTCTCATTTTTGTTCTCATTGTCTGCTCAATTGGTAATGATTGTGGTTCCACAGACAGGGTATGTCTTGATGAAATTATGAATGGAAACAATTGCATAAGATTTGAGTTGCTTTGATGATGACACTGCAGTCACTCACTCTGCACGTCTTTTTTCTACAAGTGGTCGGCCCAGCCGGAGCAGATCGAGACCCTTGACTGCAACTGATGATTCGGTTGATCATGTAAGAGCCGGTACAAGAGCCGTACCTGCACATCCAACCATCAACGCCAAGGACAACAAAGACAAGGCCAAAGTCTATCTCTCTGGCATTTGCCCAGTCACTATCAACTAACCACAGTATCCGGTCTCGGCCCAGAGCCTCTGTCGCGAAGGACAACGTGGGGCGTCGCCTTTCGCATAGACCTGCTCAATCGGGCAAAGTAATGGATTGGTTTCGGTGTGGACTCGCGCCCTCCAACCCCCGCAAAAACCCTCCCTCTCCGATGCGAGAGTGACATGGTGCTGTTGACTTGGAGATAAGGTGTGTTGGTTGGCCGTGCGAGAGGTTGTCAATTGCGGGTGACAGCTTTCCTTCATAGAGGTGTAGCCTGATGCAACCCGGTTCAACATTTGTCTTCTCAGCCTCATTCACAGCTTATCGCGCAAAATGACGATTTACGTTACTCAGATCACGGAGAAGGACATTGACGGCGCAGTGCGAGCAGTGCAGTAAGTATTGCCCAGCTTGCGCGATTGAACTTCAAGGAACATCAATGATGTCCCAAGTTTATCGCATGAAAAAGCGGAACTGACGAGAACGAACCTTAGAGACGCATTTGTTGGAGATCCCTACAACGTCTGGGTCTACGACCATTCAAAGGTGAGACTATCATTTATGTCAGCGATTGGTTGCTATCTTACTCGCTATCCCACTTGCTACTCTGCCTCATATCCTACTTGCTAAATTACTTGCTATTCTGTTTACTATTTACGCCTCATCGCCTTTCAGCGTACAGTACTAACATCTGACCATAGTTCAACAAGAAGAGGAATCATGCATCACTAGCACTGCGCATGCGATGGGGCATGCGCAATGGCATCTTTCACGTTGCAAAAGAAGAGGGAAATGACAGGGTGCTCGGTGTGGCCATGTGGCTGCCTCCCAGAAAGGCAGATCAGCCAGAAACCTGGACAGACTGGATTGAGGGCTGGAGGCTCTGGGCAGGACAGGTTGGTATGAACATGTACTATGGTCGCGGTGGTCTCAATGTGAAGGTATGTCAAAGCAGTACCAATACGGCATTCGCAGCACAAGAAACTTGGCACTGACATACTACCAGAGATACTACATCTGGAAAGACGCACAAGCAAAAGCTCAAGAAGAACTCTGGACCGATCCAAGGGGTTACTACTTCCTCAACATCATGGTCGTTCTGCCCGAAGCACAGGGCAAAGGCGTCGGCGCGAAGATGATGAAGATGGTGACTGACCAAGCCGATGCTGAAGGCATGAAGTGCTACCTCGAATCAAGTCGAGATGTACCGAACATGGCAATTTACGGACGCATGGGATTCAGGTTTGAGAAGGAGATGATATGTGATGATGACGGGGATGCGATTCGGTTGTTTACCATGACGAGGGAGCCGGGAGCGAAGCCCGGTGATGGGAAGTAAGTGTGGAGAATCTAATACCATACCGTGCGAGCGCATGAAGTAAAACGTTATGCAAAACGTCTGAGAATGCTTACATCGAAGCCGAAAGTAAAGTTGTCTTCGAGGCTATGCCATCCAAGCTAATGCAGGCTTGAGAGCCAGCAGCACCAGCCAATGATTTGTATTACCGAGACCAAACCCGACTGCATGTATTTGAACCCGACTGCAAATACATGGAGTCAGATACGATAACACAAGTTCCCAAAAGACAAATATCCACATAAACTGGGGAATTAGTTGCATGTCCGTAAGAACGGTGCCGATCGCGGCAAGCATCCCTCCACCTCACACCCGCAATTCGTTACGTACCTGAGCCGGAGTTCGGCGGCCTTCCCCACACACTCGGCCTCCGCGCCTAGCCGTTACATCCATCCTACTGCTTATCTCGTCGTCAACTTAACTTTCTACACACTTTCATTCCTCACAGTATTATCACCTTGACCTGGTGCAGAACATCCACGGCTTAGTCATATAATTATAGGAATCAAGATGTCGCAAGAAATCGGCACCACCTTCGAGGACAGGGTCGCCTGGGCCCTCTCCAAGCGTGACGCTTCACTCGCAAAGGTCGAGCCCAAGCTCGAGGGCATCCCAGACCAACTTCCCCAGAACTCCCAAGGCCTCGCAAAGGCGGTTCTCACCCCGCGCGAGATTGAGATCACCGAGGGGTACTCCGTGCCTGAGCTTCTGGCAGCGTTGAGAGAAAGGCGTATTTCGGTCGAGGAAGTGACCCGGGCTTTCCTCAGGCGAGCTGCATTGGCACAAGCTGCTGTATGAAATCCATGCTACTTACACAAAACTTTTGGGCTGGAAACTGACATAGTGTCTAGACAAACTGTATCGTTGAGCTTCTGTGGGATGAAGCTATCGCCCGAGCCAAACATCTCGACTCCCTCCCAGAGCCCAAGGGACTCCTCTTCGGCCTCCCAATCTCGACAAAGGAGCACCATGGCATGGTCGGCGATAATGTCACGACCCATGCCTCTCTCGTGACCTGGATCGGCAAGCCTCATGGATCCAACCTCCTATACGACACCCTCTACTCCGAAGGATGCGTCTTCTACGCCAGGACTACACAGCCGCAACTCATCATGCACCTCGAGACGGTTAATACTACATATGGTCGAACGGTCAACCCTTATAACCGCAACTTGACGTCTGGTGGTAGCAGTGGTGGTGAATCGGCTTTGCTTGGTATGCGCGGAAGTATACTGGTAAGTGCACGACGTTTGTCCATACTTGGTCCTTGCTTACAAGTCTCTGTGCGTGTAGGGCGTGGGAGGCGATATTGGAGGCAGTGTCAGATGTCCATGTGCTCACTGTGGTCTTTACGGCTTCAAGTAGGTCACCTTGGTTGCTTTTGTATCGCACCCACTAATTTATCAAGGCCATCTCTTCGACGCATCTCTGTCATGGGTGGTCGCGCCCTCATGGTCGGCAAGGAGACCATCTTCTCAACCCCAGGCCCCATGGCCGTCGACCGCGAATCCCTCGAGATTTTCATGAAAGCAGCCCTAGCTTCCGAGCCCTGGAGGAAAGACCCTTCACTTTCCATCCGACCATGGACCCCAGTCAAGTTCGACAAGCCGTTGAAGATAGCTGTCCAGTGGTGGGATGGCGTCGTTCAACCTCATCCGCCATTGACTAGAGCGATGAAGGAAGTGTCCGAGGCGTGTCGCAAGGCTGGTATGGAGATTGTGGAGTGGGATTGTGTGCCGCTTGATCACCAGAAGGGCTGGGAGATCATCTCTGCGATGTACTGGCCTGACGGTGGAGAGGAGGCATATACTCTGATGAAGGAAGGCGGCGAGCCGGTTCTTGATCTCACGAAGTTCATCCTCGAGCAGCCTACTGTCAAGAACCACAACCAGCACGAGCTTTGGGAGGTAAGCAACTTCTTTCACGAACCTGCACTCATATCATGGACAAGACTAACACTGGTGACAACAGCTCTGCCGCCAACGAGACGCCTACCGCGCCTCCTACGCCGCAGCCTGGAACGCCAGCGGCTCCTCTCCCTCCACCGAAGTCGACGTGATCCTCTGCCCAGCCTCCTTCGGCGCCGCGACCCCCCACGACCAATCCCGCTACTGGGGCTACACCGCGCAATGGAACCTGCTCGACTACCCAGCAGCCGTCTTCCCCGTCACGACCGTTGATCAAATCAAGGACGTCAAGGATACGAGCTACACGCCGAAGAATGCGCAGGATAAGTTCTGCTATGAGATGTATGAGCCGGAGAAGTATAAGGATGCGCCGGTTAGTCTGCAGGTTGTGGGTAGGAGGGGCCATGATGAGAAGGTGTTGGCTGCGTTGGCTGAGATTGAGAAGGCCATGGGCAGGAAATAGAAGTCGAGGAGATTATGTATGGAAGTAGATGACAACAATACTCCCATCAAGAGCCGTAAAAGTAATATGAGCCATTCTGTCCTGCGAAATTACAGCTGTGTTGTGTCCACTGATCACTTCAGGGACTTTGGGGAGCATACCCTGCTAGTAACCACAAGCATAAGGGTTATCCGAAAGAAATGCACAAGTCAGTTTCTTGAGTGCTGGTGATGATTTCATAAACGAGCTACAATTTCGAACTTCACTGACCATCCAAAATGCCTTGCTCTCCAACAAAGCCCAATCTTGACCCGGTCCGAGGATAGCACATTGACAGCACAACTCGCGATAAGTCCATAATTGGAGAAGCCCCATCCAGCTATCTGCCTTATCCCTCAGGCGTATCGTAGTGTCGCTACAGGCTCCTGAATGGGGAAAGTTAATGCGAGTTTGGAGGCGCACTAAGGCATGCCACGGGATTCCAGGTCCCCTCCCCTCACTAAGACGACGATGGACCCCTCACTGCCCCTCCAAATGCTGGGCCGGCGATGCGAGCGAACTGGAGCTCGAGGCCGGTTCTCGCATAGCTCTGGAGCTCTCCGTATCGAGTTATCTTACGATAAGCTTTCAGCTGACGGATTTCTAATCCTATTGGGCCTGCAACTCATATCATATCTGTTCCAGAATTGTTGTTGTGGTTGAGTGCGACGAACCAGTGCATTTACGTCACACTGCCCCTCCATCAGCTCTTGCCCATCGTCCCGTCACAGCCTCGCGACACCTTCTACCTTCATCCCCAAACCTTCGTCATTTTCACACTGTCTTGACTTTTACGACTTCCAATCAATCTTCACCGCGAAGATGGCTTCCACAACTGAGATCACCCTCCCCAACGGAGTCAAATACTCCCAACCAACCGGCCTCTTCATCGACAACGCCTTCGTCCCCGCCACCGGCGACTCCTTCACAGTCTACAACCCCTCCACCGACTCCGAAATCATCACTCTAACCGGCGCCTCCGAATCAGATGTAGACAAGGCCGTCGCAGCTGCCCGTCGTGCTTTTGAGGAGGGCGAATGGGGTGAGATCAGCGCCGCTGAGCGTGGAACGTTCCTCTATAAGATCGCTGATCTGCTCGAGAAGGAGCAGGAGCTCCTTGCTGGTATTGATGCGTTCGATAACGGAAAGCCGTACAGTGTTGCTCTGGCAGAAGATTTGGCGGAGTCAATCTGTGTTTTCAGGTATTATGCTGGTGCGGCGGACAAGATCTCGGGAAAGACGATCGAGACTTCGCCGGCCAAGTTGGCATATGTCCTGCAGGAGCCTCTGGGTGTCTGCGGTCAGATCATTCCATGGTACGTAAAGACAGGAATGATAGATACAAGACGAGACTGACGGGAAACTCAGGAACTACCCCATGATGATGCTCGCCTGGAAAGTCGCTCCCGCCCTCGCATGCGGCAACACCATCGTCCTCAAGCCCGCCGAACAGACCCCCCTATCAGCACTATACTTCGGCAACCTCCTCATCGAGGCAGGCCTCCCTAAGGGTGTAGTCAACATCATTCCCGGCCTTGGCAGGGTATCTGGAGCTGCCCTTGCCAGCCATCTCGACGTTGACAAGATCGCCTTCACCGGCAGTACTGCCACTGGTCGTACCATTATGAAGGCTGCATCTGCGAACCTCAAGAACATCACACTGGAGTGCGGTGGTAAGAGCCCGAGCATCGTCTTCGAGGATGCGGATCTGGAGCAGGCGGCTAAGTGGTGCCACGGTGGTATCATGGGCAACATGGGACAGGTGAGAACTCCACGTCCTTCTTAATAAACAGCATGGCATGACTAACACGGCGTCACTTTAGGTCTGCACATCCACATCTCGCATTTACGTTCAAGACACCATCTACGACAAGTTCCTCGAGAAATTCCTCGAGGTCACAAAGGCAAACGCCCAAGTCGGCGACCCTTTCAAGGAGGACACCTACCAAGGTCCACAAGTCTCGAAGCCACAATTCGACAAGATCCTATCGTACATTGAGCAGGGAAAGCAGAGCGGTGCAAGACTACTGCACGGTGGTGCGAAGGTTGGCGACAAGGGCTACTTCCTCGAGCCCACTGTCTTTGCTGATGTAAGTCTCATTTGCCATACAAACATGCCAGGTCCAGATACTGACTCTTTCGCGCCCAGACCACCGAAGACATGACAATCGTCAAGGAAGAGATCTTCGGCCCTGTCGTCGCCATCTCAAAGTTCTCCACAGAAGCAGAAGTCATCGCCAAGGCCAACGATACATCCTACGGTCTCGCCGCCGCACTCTTCACCGAAAAGATCAGGAAGGCACACAAGGTTGCACGAAAGCTACAGGCAGGCATGGTCTGGATCAACTCATCGGGTGATTCACACTTTGGCATTCCGTTTGGTGGGTACAAGTCGTCGGGTATTGGCAGGGAGTTGGGACAGTATGCTATCGATGCTTATACGCAACCAAAGGCGGTGCATGTGAACCTGGGGACCGATTTGTAGGTTTAGAAGTCGTAGTGTAGGAGGTCAATGAAGAGTATGGAACAGGCGACCGGCGCTCAATAGCGAGAACCAGGGGGATGAAAAGCTAGCGGCCGCGGCCGTGCAAGAGTGTTAAAGTGTAGCAAATGTAGCCTAGAAGCCTGCCATTTTAACATTGAAAGGTCAACTATGAATAGCTAAAGGACGATGAAGCTTGGCCTCCATAAGTAAGGCTTAAATTGATATAAGTGGTCGCGTACTAACTTGAGGTCGAATAGTAGGGAAAATACCAAGAAGAATAGTAGGTAAGGTAGCAGGCAGAATAGCAAAAAGGATAGTAAATTAGAGCCAGAAGGAAACTCAAATGAGGACATAAGGCTTTGAAGTTGTCAAATTATGTGCAAGTACACCAAAGGGTCACGGGCGCGAACGCTCATATCTGCGCATCAAGACATGCGCGGCACAGTAGACCATAGCTGCGAATCCACACAACCCAGCCACGACCCCGAATCCCTTGAGATACTTTGGCCCATCTTCAGCAGGGAAGAGATACGCTCCATACACACCCGCGAGATTGGCGAGCGCATTGACTGTAGCAAGACTCACGCCGCGAACAGCCTGCGGCATGGATGCAAACGATGAGGATGCGAAAGCCAAAGACATAGCGTTCGCAGTGACGACACCAGAGGCGACAAAAACTAGCAAAGCGTAGCGAGCAGTGTAGTCGAAGACGCATGCGACGATGATGCTGCATGTAAAAGAGACAGCCAGCCATCCAGCTATGATGATACCGCGGTTCTGGCTGAACTTGTCGCTTGCCCAGCCTGTGATTATGACACAGAAGAATGCCACTGCGTATATTGGGGCGGTCACTGCGAGATATAAGTCAGCCATCAATCGCACCGCGAGTATGTCTGCACTTACTGTATTGAGCCTCTGTAGAAGTGTAACCTAGACCGTTTACCAGCGTCGGGTAGAAGTACGACATGGTAGAGCCTCCACTGATGGCCTACGGGAAGCGATTAGTTGACGGGTCTTGATCTCGAAGATAGGAAAAACATACCGTATATCCGAGAGTGAATAGCCATGTCCTCCAGTCAATCGCCGATCTCCTCATTGCCTCCCAGGACGTCATAACGGGCGTGTCCTCAGTGATGGTGTTCACATTCTCAGACTCAAGACGTGAAATAGCGAGCCTGCGCTCGGCCTCCGTCAGGCGTTTGCTAGTAGAAGGGAAGTCGAGAAGAATGAATGCCGACACCAGCGCGCAAGCGAGCGTGCCAACACCTTCGACAAGCTACCGGATCAGATTTAGCAAACGTAAATCTCTGAAGCAAATGTTCATCGCCGAGCCTTGGATTAACTTACGAACAGCCATCGCCAGCCTCGAAGACCTTTTGCACCGTCAAGGGTGCTTGAGATGCCACCTGCGACAAGACCGCCAAACGCACCAGACAAGACAGCAGCCGAGTAGAAGATAGAGAACCTTCGAGATTGCTCGCTCTTCTTGTACCAGACAGAGATCAGAAGTAACACTCCTGGTGCAAACCCGGCCTCGAATAGACCGACAAGGAAGCGGAGTGCTAATAGAGCACCATAGCTGTCAATAAAGGCCATGCCAGTGACGCAGGCTCCCCAGCAAAGCATCAGGCCAGGGATGTAAATGGAAGGCCTAGTCCTGGTGAGGATCAGGTTGCTGGGGACTTCAAACACAATGTAGGATATGAAGAAGATGACAAGAGCCATTGAATAGTCGTTGGACGACATATCAAGATCATCGGTCATGCCAGCGATCTTAGCATTTCCGATACTAAGGCGTTGGGGTCAGCGCGAGGAGTATACGGTCAACAGCAAGGTAGAAGTGCTTACTTGGTCCGGTCAGCATAAGAGAACAAATACATGATCCAAATAGTCGGCATCAAGAACAAGTCAATCTTCCGCACAAGTCTCTTCTCCTCGGCCACCTCTTCAGGTGTCCTCTCCTCGGACTGGTGGGCCATAACGGCGGACTTGGTGATCGAATCGGACTCCATCATGAACAATAAGTTGAAGTCCTAGACGTTGAAGAAGCATGTAACATCTCCATGCTCAAAGCTCGAAACAGTGAAGACTGTTATAGTTCTTATAATCACATCCTCGATTACCCCAGATAATGCAACGATAGGGCGGATATCAATCGGCATTAGCGCGGCGGTATAGACCGACAGATTGACGACCCATGAGCGGCATATACCGCCCTCTTGTCAGCACCGGATCAAACACATAGCCAATCATTTGTGTGCCTTTTCCTTAATCTTGAATAATCGCGCAACATACCGCTCTGGTAGTGCGCTTCTACCCCAGATAAGGGAAGACGTGAGGGGACAACGTTCCTGTGGTTGCTGGTCGCGTGCGAGCGGTATACGCCGCTTAGATATCGAGACCCTCTCCGTTCGTGGGGCTCAGGCTCCACGATCACGACATTTATCGCCTGTCACAGTGACCGCTGAGGGGATTAAGGTAGGAGCATGTTAGCCATATAATGTGACCCTGCTCCGTTGTCTGTTGAGGTCCAGATAAGCATTGCATCGTCACGTGTCGAATCAGTCGCCATGTCTTCCTCAGTCCCCAAGTCCGTAATCATCATTGGTGCAGGTGTCTTCGGGCTATCGACTGCCCTTGCAATCGCTCGGCGCCATCCATCTACCAACGTCACCATCGTCGACCGTCTTACTCCTCCTGTTGAGGATGGCACCAGCGTCGACACAACCCGCTGTATTCGCGCCGACTATGGCGACCCAGTCTACGCGCGGTTGGCTGCTAAGTCCCAACGCTTGATCGAGGCAGATCCCGAACTGCAACCCTACTACTTCAAGCAGGGGATGTCCTTCATTTTCGATGGCAAGCAAGGGCCAACGACGGGGTTCATCAGCAAAGGAATCGAGAGTGTGAAGAAGGAGCAGGGCGAAGCCGCTGTCGAGTATATGAACACTCCCGAAGATGTTTACAGACGCATCCACGGGAATGACGCTCAATTGGTGCCAGAGCGAGATCTTGAGGGTGAGCGCAGGTGGAACAAAGGCTATAACAATACCGGCGCCGCCTTCATCGACGCCGAAGAGTCCGTCAGAGTCTACTATGAGCGCTGTCTTACAAAGCCCTCCCTGAGATTCGAGTGCGGCGTCGCTGTAGACCATTTGTCGTTATCCAACGGTCGCGCTTCTGGCGTCGTATTGGAAGATGGTAGACAGCTCACTGCAGATCTTGTTATTGTCGCAGCTGGTGCCTGGTCCAATAAGCTCATTCATCTCGAGGGATCGATGCTTTCTTCCGCCATTGAAGTAGCATGGATAAAGCTTACCGACGCCGAGGTGAAGAAGTGGAAGAACATGTCGATCACAACCAACCTCAGCACTGGCTTCAACCTCTTCCCTCCTCATAATGGAGAGATGAAGTGCTTGCGTCGATCAGCTGGGTACCGAAATACAGTCGAGCTGCGCCATCCAGAGCACTCGGACAAGACTATAAAGGTGTCCGTGCCACGTACCAGCGTGACGAACCCTGGTGATGCTATTCCAGCAGCTGCGGAGGCGTCACTTCGACATGATCTGCGTGAGCTCATGCCAAGCCTTGCAGAACGGCCCTTTGACCGTACAAAACTATGCTGGTAGGTGCAATGAGAGCTTGAGATTGCAGCACGAGCTTTGAACTAATTAGCGATCCAGGCTGGCCCAGACCCCTTCTGCGGATTTCATCATTTGTCCGCACCCTCGGATAAGTGGTGTACATGTAGCCACTGGTGGTTCAGCCCATGGTTGGAAGTTCTTGCCCATCATGGGAGACATTGTCCTGGACTCTGTAGAAGGCAAGCTGAGCAGTGAACTGGTCGAGAAATGGGCTTTCGTCAAGAAGCCACAAAACCAAGGCAATGCCCCACGAATGGCAGGGGAGCCTCAGGAACTGAAGGATGTCGTACGAAGTCGGCTTTGAGAGCGAACATGTCGCTGTTATTTCTGGTAGATATCCCTTGCCTCAATTCCACACCCATGAGAGATCATACCCATGTGGGATTGAACGTGGCTCCAAACCCATCCGTCTCTTCCCATATCATAGAGAGATCTTCTGGGATGTCATATGAAACTAGAGCCGGACCAGAAGCGAAGATGTGTGCCATGCTGTCAGGTTCCCAAGAGGTGCAATCCTGCGATTGGATGCGCGATTCGTTATTGGTTGCAATTAGATCCGGGATGTCTGGTTGATGTGACAGCCTTGTCGTCGATAGGGACAAGAGCAGGGACGCCTGTTGCTGATCTAGCAACGAAGAAGGGCCGGCATTAACTGACGAAAACGATCGCCCATTGCCGGCGAGGATGCCAGAGAGGCGTCCGCCGATGCGTTGGTGGTCCTCAAGATTCACGTCTTCCCTCCCGTTAAGCACCATAGATCTTTTGTCCAGGTCAGCAAGAATCTTAGTCGACAAGACGTCAAAGGCATCTCTCTTTCCCACGCCTGCTGGAAAGTGCTCGACCAACCCCCAAAGAGTCGATGAACAGGTTTGAACCAGGGCCTGCAGGTCCCGAAACGAGAAGCACTCTCGGACTGCTAAAGTGTTGACGTAGCCAGACAGAAGAGTCTCGCCAGCTGCATAAAGACACTGAACAGCCAGCCAGTATATAGTGAGCTTGTGCTCGCTTAGAAAGTGCCGATATAGCTTGATCACGTCGACAGCTGCTGTTGCCGCCTCGAGATGCTGTGCTTCGGTGGGTGTCGGGATATTTGGAGTCGAACGATAAAGATCTACCAGGCCGACTTTGTACGTAAGCTCGATGGTCTCTATCACCGTCTTCTCGGTCCCGACCGCACTTCTACGAGCTGGGACGCTGTTAAACCACCCGTCTAGCCGAAGACGCATCTCTTGCTGCCACGCATGTAGCTTGACGGGTTTGTATGGCGATGACGGCCTATCATAAAGCACGGACTGCATCTCGGATTGTATATGGCGAAAGCGAATCAAGTGTAAGGCGACGAGCTTGGATGCCGAGGTGTGCACCTCGTTTGTACTTGTCTCATCCGTCGTAATGCATTCGTCGCGGATAGCACTTGGAAGCTGAGTCAAAGTCATCGGTTAGTACTAAGTCTAAGTCTTGATCTTCCACAAACAATCACCGAGGGTGGCTTCGAACGATTACCTTGACAGAGATCGCGCCATCAGGAAGAAACATCGGTCTGCCGAGCGAACGAGAGACGTTTCTGTCGAGCATGTAGGCTACCCAGAAGGTCCTCCTCATGGTATCGATTGTAAGAGGGTCTGCATTTACATCGTGGGGCGGCTCCTGATGTAAGGACAGGTCTACTGCGAATCGAAGCGCAGCTCCAACAGCTGACCAGACTCCCTCGAAAGTTGGGTAGTGGTAAAGATATTGCGCGTACAGAATGAGTGCCTGTGCGCCTTCCACTGTTGACTGAACCCCAACAGCGTCCAGAGCTGACGCGGCTACATCGTGATATCGCTTGGCAAGATAGAGAGGGGAAGTGAGTGGCTCCTTTATATGCTTGAAGACCAGGCCAATAGCCATCACCTCGAGGACAAAGAACACAGCCAGCTTTGCTTCGACTGATGAATGTGTAGTGCTCAAGTCGATAGTGCGAGGCAAGCTGTACAACAGCTGTACTTTGCAGTCAAAGGTTTCTCGTGGAGCAATGGCATGCAGAGGTTAGCAAATTGGAAATACGCATCAAAAAGGCCACGTGCAGCATCTAGAGGAGGCATTGAAACAGGATCCAAGCTCAGAAGAGAATTATCCGTCTCGTTGAGGGTTGTAGGAGATGGTCTGGAGTGTGAAAGGTCCGTGGATGCTGATGGTGCACAGATGGTTCTGGAGTTCTGGAGCCGTCTCAAGAGCATTTTGGAGAAGCCAGCGCCAGCTCTCTCCGTTGAGGCCTCGAGTGATGAAATTGTAGCAGCTGCACTATTCGCGTCTGTGATCTCGTTCCGTGTCGACAGGACAGGAGTTTGCGAAATCCCAGCATTCTGAGGTCGGAGAAAACCAGGCTCTGTCATCGATCTTTCAAGCTGGCTCAATTTTGTCTGAAGCTCAGCTACACGATCTTCGAGGTCGTGTACATAGCTACCTCAAGACCGTCAATAACAATCGTCTAACAAGGGAAAGACGCACGGCTCTCACCTTCGTGGGACAGGCCTTTTCGTCAGAGGATCGTACACATAGCATGCTGCCCCGGCGGCCTCGCATAGTCGACATTTCTACCTTTGTCAATCGTCATTTCCAGGAATAGAAGTTGATATGCTCTGCTTACCGGTAGCTTTTGGTCACATTTTTTCTTCTTCTGGCGGCATCGGCCGCACGCTGTGTTGCTCGTCCTGCCCAGTAATCTTGAGCTCATTCTTGCACCGAGGCTCGTGCACTTGGCCACGTCTTCGTGAGACAGCGCGTCATGGAGAATCTTGGCTCGGAAACTCGATCATCAACATTGCACAGGCCTGCATTGCATCATTCGGACGGGTACAGTCGTCTGGAGGTGAACAAAAGGAAGTCGCCGCTCGTTCTACGATTGCAGCGGTCCGTATCCACTGTAAGCTGTCCCCTCGCAGCGACGCTAATCTTGCCCCGAGGTACTGGCAGATTCATCACAGCTTGAACCCCGGCCATCTTCCAGCACGAGTACATACATGCATATATATTTATCTATCCAACAGCCACAAAAATGCCTTACCAGCTGAAATCGGGCCTGAAAGTGGCCGATGCCGATGGTGTCGCCAAAAACAACGTCTCGGCTTTCTGGACGCAGACATGGTGGCGCATTCTCTTCGATGCTTCCGAGCAAGACGTGGTAAACAAGGTCGCAAGCCGCACACCGCAAAATCTGCTAGCGCAGCGTCTCGTCAGGCGACACCAAGCAGTGGTAGACACCACCACGGGCGATATCGTAGGATATGCACGATGGATCTTACCTGAGGAGCATGCTGAAGATTGGCTCGAGGCGCAGACACCCGCTGTAAGCGATGCGGAAAGGACGCGGTTCAAAGAGGTGTTTGACGATGCCCAACTACCCTTTGGAGAGAATCAGGACGATATGGACGCATTAGACGACCCTGTTCATGAGAAGCAGGATGAGCTTGAGCCCGGGACCCCGTATCTAAGTACGTGGCCCCCGATATATACCGCATCTATCTCTCGGAGAGGCTGAGAAAACTGACCGATCGGTTCTACAGAGCTGGATTACTTGGCAACACACCCTGACCACCAAAAGCGCGGCATCTCCACCATGCTGGTCAAGTCTGGCCTTGAGCAGGCTGATAAGCTCGGCATTGAATCCATGGTGACTACAATGGGGACTATTTCCACCCACCTCTGCAAGAAGCTTGGCTTTGAGATGCGCTGGGATCTGGAACAGAGCCTCAAATCCTGGGGACACGACGATGTGTATTACACTGCGATTTTAACGAGGAAGCCAGTAAAGGGAGACTGAGAGACTTCTGGGTGACGTCCTGCCCTCTCAGAATCTCCAATTCGTCTCGCGGCAACCTCGCGGGACGGAGGTTTTGCGTATGTTCGGCATGGATGGTGGAGATGAATAAAGGCGAAAGTCCATCCACATTTCCATATAATCACTCTTCGGAATACATCATAAAGAGTTGGAACGGTGATCCTCAGGCCATGAATCGCAGAGAAAGCTTTAATATTAGAATGGGACCGGTGCCTGAGCGAGTGGCACAGCACAACCTCCTATTGCCTGCCACGCCCGGCAGAGGCAATCAATATATGTACTTGATGCAGTTCATGAGACTGCACGGCGAGCAGTATCTTTTGTCTGGAATCTGCGTGATTCGAGGTTCCGGTTCAGTTCTGGAATTAGGAGCAATCAAAACGCATGGTATCGAGCTAATAATCGGAATCACTGAGCGGTGTAGGTCCCTCTACAAGCTTCTAGGCCCAGGGCCCTCCTCTCCTTGCTCTCTTATCTAGCCAACAAGGACGCCAAGTACTGCCACTACGACTAACTCACTAGCAGTCGTGCAGCTGATCCGGAGCCCTGGGAAGTCACCGCCCAGACAGCCCGATCAACTATACTAGTGATCAAACAGTCCCTGAAAGCGTGGCATAGAACGCATCGAGGCTTAGATTTCGGCCCAGAAACTTCTCCAGGATCTCACGTTCAGGTATACTGGATCCAGGCTCCAGAACCAGGCAACTGTATCGTCGAGCGGCGGCCTCGTCCAATGGACAGCCAGCGAATCCGTGCTTGTAAAGATCCTCAGACCACGCCTTGGACCTAGATTATGTTTAGAAGCGTTCAACCGGGAATAATTGAGTGGACTCATGATACACTCACATTGCGTAAGCAAAAAAGCCGGCGTCGTACTTGCGGAAAATGTGCCCAAATGCTGCGTGAGCTAGACTCTCCTCGCCGGGCTTGTCACTCAAAGCCAATCCGACAATTTCGGACCTTGTTGAGTTCCAAATCCTGGTGATATCCATGTTCAGGGCCTCCTCATGGGAATTCGGTGAGTGAATGGACAGGTCAAACAGAGCCCGTTGGATCAAAATTGACATCTGATGAGCCTGGTGTAGCTGTTTCGTGGATGCCACTTTCTCTGCGAGGTCACGAGGCAGGGCGCCCATATCTTTCACCATATTCGAATCTTCACGAGTTGCATCAGGTCTTTGGTCGAGGCAGGTATAGTGCTTCCCAATCGCCACGAGGACGTCAGCGTTCCAAGTCCAGTGCTCCAGCATCAAACTGGGGATCTCGGTGTAGTCTCTCGAATGCGGGATCGCATACTTGGTACGTGCCACAAGATTGTGGATCGCGTGACCAAGCTCATGGAACATGAGAGTTACTTCATTGTGCGCCAGCAGTGATGGCTGCGAAGCGCCTGGCGGATTGAAGTTGCATACCAGCGCAGAAACGGGATAATGCCGGGTGCCATCCGCTTCGACGAATCCCTGCCAATATCAGCCAACCTTGGATTGGAACGAAGAGTGGTCTCTCACTTACAGGCCTAATCATAAAATGGAGGGCATTTTGGCGCTTGCCCTCGCGGTTGAACACATCCGTGTAGAGCCATCCCAGGAAGTCTCCGTTCTCACTAGAGGAGTTCCAGACTTGGTACACACCCACGCTCTCATGCCAAACACTGGCTTCAGCTGCGCAAAACTTCATGCCAAACAGCTTCTCAAACAGGAAGAGCATTTGGGCGAGCGTGTGATTGACTTCGAAATATTCCGCGAGCTTGGACGTGTCAAGCTTATAGTTGACCTGTCGGATCTGCTTGGCGTAAAATGCCCAATCCCAGGTATATAAAGCGGAAGAATCGTCATTTTCTTCCCGTTCACAGCCCTCCCTCTGCTTCAGACGCAACATCTCTTTGATTTCATAGTCACGTAGGGGCCGCAATCGGCGCTCCATCTCTTTCAATGTCGAGATTGTGTCTTCAGCGCTGGCAGACATCATTTCCTGCGACTTAAGCTCAGCATGGTTATCGAATCCCAACAGCCGGGCAATCTCGTCTCTCAGCACCACAACTCGCTGCAGGCGAGGCACGTTCTCGGGGAAGCGTCGATCTCTGACAATCTCGTACTTCTTCCGAGTCGACGAAGAATTGGCGTCGCGGAGGATTGCAGAACCGGCGCGAAAGGAGATCCAGAGACTGTCCTGGATCTCGGTTGATGTGTTGGACTGCAGCTCGGCAAGTGACGCTGAAGAAAGCCCGCTGAGCTCATCTCGAGAGAAGTGTATGCCATCATTGGCATCGCTCATGGTTTGGACCGCGGAAACGCAGACGTCCTTCAGCTCGGCTCTCAGGCGTTGAATATGCTCAACTTCCTCCTCATTCTGTATGGTGCTGCCCGCACGAGCGTACCGGCCATGTAGCCACTGTAGCAAATGACGGTCCTCCTGGTCAAGTTCGCTGCATCCTCTCGCCTGGAGATGGTTTTCGCGAACATACGCGGCATCGACAAGCATCGCCACATCACGACGCAGGAGAGTTGCATCCTGGGCGGCAGAAATCAGTTTCTCGGCTTCCCTTGAGGCATTTCGTACAGCTACATCAGGCGAGACGGCCGACAACAAGCCGCCTACCACTCGTAGAGAGCACGAGGCGCGGTTGGCGTCATCAACAAGTGGGCGGATGACATTTTCGAATGAGGCAGCTTCTATAGATATTGTGGCAGCGAGCTCGGTGTGAAGTCTCTCGCTCTGCTCAAGTGCGCGTTGCGTAGTTTCTGCGATGGATGCGGGCGTGGTAAACGCGAAGTCTGGAGGCGCCTCTGGAGCTTGTCGCATCGTGAAAGTAGAGACTGCGAAAATGGCAGAAGAGCGCTTCTCTTTTTACATATCTTGTGATTTTTCCTTTGAAAGATGTAACATAGTAATGCGAAAAACTCACAACATCATTCAAAAAGCCAGCATCTCTTAAATGGAAAGACATTCCGTAGCAGATGATGCGCACTCGTTCATTACAGGCATCGGCAGTATCGGCAAGCTAGCATCCAATCAGGTGCATGTTCATGCATACATAGATATGTTTCCTGGCAAGCAGGATGAACTTATGAGCAATTGCGCCATCCGTGCATCCTCCGCGTATTCGAATCCTCAAAAGAGCCGCTTAATCCAGAAACACTGCGAGGTGATCAACAACGAAGCCCCGTAAAATTCTTGCCACACGGACACTGTAGACACGATGTAAGATAAAGACGATGCACTCTAAAGCACAGAATCACAGCTTTACCTGCTTTTGAAATTTGATCATTGCGCTAGTTGCTAGAGATTTCACCTGTCTACTTCATGTATCTATACATCTCTTCCATTCCGTGAGCTGGACCTTGGTGTGTGGCTGCTCTCGACACCTTCTATGGTCTTTACTCCTCACTCTCGTCAACCTCC
>WNLN01000426.1:0-20920 GCA_021347865.1 Sarocladiaceae sp. CBMAI 1973
AATTGACCTGAGGCCACCGGTCGCGGACCCAAGTATACTCGATGTTGTTGACCGTAGCGCTCTTCCCATCGAGAACACCCGTCGATGCAACGAGGCTGGCACCAGTGCAAGTTGTCCAGAGAAGCTTGCCAGCCGCGACATGCCTTCGGATAAAGTCTGCATTCTGAGGGTGTAAGTCGAAATTTCCCAGGTACGGTCCTGGTACGATCAGGATGTCTAGCTCCGGACAGTCGGCCACTGTTGTCGTAGGAATAATAGTCAACTGGCTAGTGCCCAGCAAAACGGGATCCTTGGTCACGCCAATGTGATGAAAGACGAATTCGGGAGCTTGAATGATGAGTTCATCACTGACAGGTCCATATTCGCGGTTTGTCCGGAACGCTGACTGATCTGCGGAGCTGAGGAGATCGAGTGGTCCGATTGCGTCGACTACTTGGTAGGCGAAGGCAAGGGTACCAACGTGAACAGGAGACATCGGGAATTTCTGTTGACTGATGCCTTTCAGGTGTAGCCGTGAATTGTCGGTATTCTGCTTTATAGTATTAGGATCATGCAAATAGAAATTGAGGTACACTGCTCATAGTAGACTGAACAGCGACGCCGAGCATAGCTATATAAGCATAAAGATCGAGTCAGACTTAATCATAAAACTCTTCAAAAGACTTACAGAACCATACGAGGATGCGCGCAATTTGTTAGTCCAGGAGGCTACATGCTATATCCTAAAGTTGACCGGAAATAGAGCCTACTTACCAAGATGACGATTACAAAGCTGTCCACACGCCCTTATTACAGAACGTCATGAAAATGGACACTGCTTCGTAACACTCTGTTATTGACTAAGTATGCATTAGCAATTGTACATATTAATTGTCATGAAACACGCTTTACTCTTATGAAATTAAGGGAGCTCGACAACGTGATGGAACAAGGCTGACTTATTCGCTGGCAATCACAAGGAGATATCGTACATCCTCCTGAGCATGTACATCATTCAGAGGTTGTCGATCATTCTCATTTGTCATTTTAGAGGAATATAGTTGCGGCCTTGGACCCAGCTCATGCCTGATGCATCGCATCGTAGATGAAAGACACCCGCCCTTCTTCTCCGCTATTGCTCGAGCTAGATTGCGATTGCGCGTCTGTCCTGTTGAGACTTCTAGTCATCATAGGGCACCCAAATGTCCGACTGAACGACCGGCCAAGTTGTGAATCGCTCACAGCTGCCAGCCGGACATCGTAGTTTCTCTTGGCAAGACCAAGCACGAAACGACTCGCGGACAACAAGTCACTCTCTTCAGAGGAAGACTTCCTGTTTCGGGACATGTTGTCCAGGAACTCATCTAGCCGGAGGATCGATCGAGCCTCCCTTGAATCGAAGTCAGGGCAAAGCGGTAGAGGAAACGACAAGCGAAACGACAGGGTTAGGATAGCTATTAGCTGAGTCCAGTTGTTGATGGTAAAGGAAAGAACTGAGGAATCCTGAAGGCCTTCAATGTAGTCCAGAAATGATCTTATTTTCTCCAGAGCGCTGTAGAGTCTGGAAATAGACGGGTAGGAGCGGGGTGTGTTGATATTGGAATAGGTCGTAGAAACCGGAAAGCTGAGGAGGCCACCACAATCAAGGAATATGTCGATGAACATGGCTTGCATTTGTATTGCTTCTACTACACATTAGATTTTGTTCAAAAGCAATTGACGTGTATAGGTATGGTTGAAAAGCACGTACCAAGCCCAGTATCCTCCTTCCCATCATGGAATGTCGAGCAGTCCTGCTGGAGTGTGCTAAGAAGATACTGACAGCTCGTTACTGCCTGCGCGTCCGGCTCGTAGATTATCTCAGTCGCGTGAGAGAACAGACTGGAGGTTCGGACGAGGGCCACGAGTGTGTAGTCGCCGTCAGTTTGCGCGTACTGCTCGAGTATCCCAGCGCCTGTGTTGGCCCATGAGGCGTGGCTGATGGGAAGATCTTGTTTGCCCCTCCAAAGAACAGCCCATCTGCAAATGACAATGATTAGGACTGGGATTCAATTGCAATTCTTCCATGGATTGAACTCACGTTGACATTAGGTAGATATACGCAAGGTAGGCTCGAGTCATGTCTAGATGATTGTCGAGATTCTTCCCTTGCAGTGCTCCGGATTGAGTGACGAAATACTCGTCTGAGTATACTTCGTGAACAAGACTGGATGCAATCCTTAGGCAATGCACCAATTGTCCGTCCTTCGGTCGTAGCTGGAAGGGGTGCCTTGAACCATATGTCAGGGGCCAGTCAACAAACATCATTGGCGAAGCTTACCATGCACAATATATGAGGACACCTTGAAGCAATTCAAGATTTATTTCACCACCAGCGATGTACTTGAGACTGAGCGCCTTGCGAAATTCGTCCTCATACAACGCATGCTTCCGGACCATCGTCGCTCCAGAGGCTACAGTCAAGATCGCCAACAGCACGAAAGGTTTCGTGGCATTCAGGTGGGCGATGGTGACGTCTTTGGGTATCTTCATAAATGGAAGATACTTGATTGTAGATTTGAAGCTGTTGAGGAGTGACTCTGCTGATGCAACATCGAACAATGGTTGACGCCACGAGTTAGGGTCAACGTCAGAGCGGTGCGACACTGTTGATTTGCCCGATGATCGAGAAGATTGGGTCTCTTCTTCTGATGGCGTTTCGGAGCCTCCATGATGAGGTATCGAGCTGAAGACATGATTGTGCAAATCATGTAGAGCGTCGAGGGAGTCATGTTGTTCACCCCTGGACGTTACAGTGTAGTTGATGGTGAATGGCCCAAGATGGCCTGGAACTTCCAAGATCACCGCAGTGTCGTCCGAAATGGTCTCTCTAGATGGGATCAGGTGCTGAAAGAAACCCAGAACCGATTTGTAGTACTTACACAGACGTATATGCCCTTCTTTTGGGTCGTGACTTTGTACGAATCACGCACTCCCTTCTGAGAGCGAGGCATCTAGATAGAGGCAGACAAATGAGTATCCGTGGGAGATGGAGAAGCACGCTTAGGCCCAAAGGAAGCAAATGATACCTGGCACATACTCCAACCTGCTCGCTGGGTCGGCATCTCATCCTTGTTGCACGGCAATGCTCGCATGCCGTAGACGTGCGCGTTGAATGGCGACTGCGCGCAATTGCACTCTTTGCTTCGGCCGTCATCCTAGCGATTCTCGAGGTAATGCCAAGCTCCAATCTCAATTGCAATGAAAAGAACGCAGCCGTAGTACAGGTCGTGTTACCTATGTTTGGGAGTATATCATGAAGTAAGTCGGAAATAGCCCTTTTCCGATCAACGGAGGGGGATTTGCAGCCGGCCAGAACGGATTGGTGTTTAGATGCAGCGCTGGTCCAAGAGTTGTAGCTGATTTGTCATATCTTGCTCGACAGGACGCACCTCTCGATTAGCGCTGTCAGACATCCCCGAACCAGACGAGCTAATCAATGCCGAAGTTCGGGCATGATGATTACACATGCGCAAAAAAAGCTGCCTAACCCATGTGAAGCTGGATTTCCGGTCGTTCTCCGGATATAGATGTTAGTGCCCTGCCGAAGGTGGGCCCAGCGGGCTAACAATGACCACGCCCAAGGCTCTAAGCTTGACTGACACTATATTGAAAGACTACTTTCATAAATGTGGACGTTTGGTTTTCACCCCTGGCTGGAAATATGGAGGTCTTCATAATCAAGAAGGAAAGAAAGCTCAAAGTTCGGAAATTTGACGTGACCAATACCGGTGTGTATCGGAGCTAGAAAAAGCTTAGGGGTTATATAATAGACGGAATGCTTGTTCAAATCACATCAAATCACCATCAGTTCTCAAGATCTCATAACCTTCTCTTCTCGACTCTGTCTTGAACCGGCAAACCCATCGACCAATCATGGCTTGGACCGAGTCACTTACAGTCATCCTCCGGGATGCCGCGTTGGGACAACTTCTACGCTACTGTACCAAGAACCGTGTGCTTCAATATCCAGAGGAAAGTCCAGAATTCAAGCTGCCCGATGCGTGGGAAAGCAGCATACAGAAGGAGAGTCTCCGCAGCACACCACACACTGCATCAGCTACTTCATCTACCATCGACAACCCTCACAGAGAGCAAGATACAATCAACGAAACAGACACGAACATCCCAGACGTCGAGAAAAGCCATCCTGGAGAAAAAGAACCCAACCCTGCGGGGGTCAAAATAGCAGAGAATGGAACAGTTCTGGTCGACTGGTACTCCGAAGAGGATTCCGCCAACCCACACAACTGGTCTCATCTGCGTCGCTTCTTTGTCGGATCTCTCATCTTCATGTACACATTTGTGGTCTATCTCAGCTCAGCAATCTATACACCCTCGACTCAAGGTGTTATGGAGCAATTCCATGTGAGCAACCTCACGGCCACCCTTGGTCTCGCCATGTATGTTCTTGGCTACGGCATCGGCCCCTTACTGTTCTCGCCTCTCGGAGAAATCCCACGTATCGGACGCAACCCTGTCTACATCGTCACTCTATTCCTCTTTGTTGTTTTCTCGATCCCAGCACCCTTCGTCAATACATTCGCAGGTCTCGTTGTTCTACGATTTCTGCAGGGCTTCTTCGGGTCACCTTGTTTGGCTGCAGGAGGCGCTACGTTGGGTGATATTTATGGTCTGGAACATTTCCCGTTTGCCATGGTCGCCTGGGTCGGTGCGATGTCTTGCGGTCGTAAGTCTTACTGCCTGTTCTCGCTGTGCCGGTTTTGCGTGACTAATACCGTTGATAGCTGCTCTCGGGCCCCTACTCAGCGCATATGCTGTATCAGCGAAAGACTGGCGTTGGTCGCTGTACGAGATGATTTGGGTGTCCGCGCCGATACTGACCATTTACTTCGTCTTGATGCCCGAAACGAGTGGCCCAAACATCCTTTTGCGACGGGCGCAACGCCTTCGCGAGGTAACCGGCAGTCATAGGCTCAAATCTCAAAGTGAGATGGACCAGGCTCATTTGACCGTCTCTGGCGTGGCTGTTGATGCCTTGATCAAGCCTCTGGAGATCACTATCAAGGATCCAGCTATTCTGTTTGTGCAAGTCTACGCCGCTATTGTGTATGGCATCTACTACTCATGTAGGTCTTCCAATAATGTCCTGTGAATATGCAGCGTGCTAACTCTATGCTAGACTTCGAAGTCTTCCCAATAGTCTATCCATCGGTATACGGCATGAGTCTGAATCAAGTCAGCCTCATCTTCATCTGCATTGGGGTTGGAAGCTTGCTCGCCGTCGTAGGCTATGGCGCATACCTCTACTATGTTCTCATGCCTCAGATCAAGAAGTCCGGGATACAGTCACAGGAGCAGACGCTCATAGCCGGACTTCCCATCTGCTTCGGTCCCACGATCGGGCTATTCGTCTTCGCCTGGACAGCAAGAAGTTCCATCCACTGGATCGTTCCGACCCTCGGCGTGACCCTCTACGCAGGCTCAGTGTTCACAGTGTTACAGTGCATCTTCCTCTACATCCCTCTGAGCTACCCTCGTTACTCAGCATCCTTGTTCGCGGCCAACGACTTCTTCCGAAGCGCTTTGGCTTGTGGCAGCATTCTGTTCGCACACCCATTGTATCAGAATCTTGGGTTTGCCAAGGGGACGAGTCTTTTAGGTGGACTGAGTGTTATCGGTATCGCCGGTATGTGGTGGCTGTACTTTTACGGAGCGAAACTGCGAGCGATGAGCAAGTTCACGGGCTAGGTCTCTGTGGAGTATCCCTGCGTCTTCTGATGAGGTCGCTTGCGTGTTTGGCTTGGAGTCAGGAAGCCGTTCAGTGTTCATGGGGAAGGCAAACGACAGGACTTGCAGTACAAGATGATCTGAAACATAGACGGAGCAAGATATGATAGATTGGAAGTGTGAGGTCAGGCAAGTAAGACTGTGTACGATATTCTGTTGGGTTTAGGCTGTGTTATAATCAAGGCAACCCAGTCTATGTTTCCAGCACCACGATTCAATATGCATATTTGACAAATTCATCCATCAACTTCTTGACTCTCACTTACATCGATCTCGTCCTCTGTGGCTTGACCGTTCTTCTTGTGGCTGACACCTTTGTGATTTAGTGGCTACGAGAGCGCTTCACCTCCCTCCACCAAAGCAACACATGACTGTACGATCCACACTGCGGGGTCCATATCACCCCTCTATCAGGACCGCCCGGCCTTGTCGCAATTGGGCGCCTCTAGCGCATCTGACACGCTGTGCAACCGCCAACCGAGCACCTGTCCGCGTGCGTGCAACCAGAGTCAGTCAGGCTGGTTCGGGTTCCCATCACCCCTCCTCCTCATGCCTACCCCAATCGAAGCTTCCCATCCATCATTTGCAGCACTTCCTTCCCTTTCAACAGCGCAATTTTGACGAAATTTGGTCTCTCCAACTTCTACTCCCGACTTACATTCTCTTGAAGCGATCGATTCGACGTCTTGGCGAACACCATACATCATCCCGATCTCGGCCTCCCCTCGTTTCCAGGGTCTAGTGACGTCGTGCTTGTCCATCATACCGTCCTCGACAGAGTGTGGTCGCTTGTACAGCTCTCAGGAACACCGCAAACATGAGTAGTCCTCGGCGAAGGATAGAGACAGATGTGAGTGTCTCTGCGACTTTGGTTGGCTTTTGTTGCACAGATACTGACAGTCTACGCGCAGGTGATGAAGTACGATGCTGCTTTCGTCGTCGGACCTGACTGACCGTGTGCTGACCTTCTCACAGGATGTGCGACAGCTCCCACGCGAAATCTCGTCCCCAGACACTGACGACTCCAGGCTGATGAGCGACTACGAAGTCACTTTGGTCAATGACAACAGTGCGAACCCCTTCGTCCACCCGGCGCCCTATAGGCTTTGTGCTAATCAGTGACAGTGTTCGTCCACCACACGCCGCGCAGTATACTCCAGCATGCTCACAGCAAATAGGCAAGAGTTTTTCGTCAGATTCAAAGGACCAGCAGAGAGTATGTCATCTCGCTCGACGTCGTGACACACTGCTGACTGCGCTCCTTTCCAGCACCATTCGAAGGCGGCATGTGGAAGGTCCACGTGGAACTTCCGGACAACTACCCGTACAAGTCGCCTAGCATTGGGTTTGTGAACAGGATTTTCCATCCCAATATCGACGAGCTGTAAGCTACTGAGCACCTGAGGCATCTCGAGTCGACCCCGACAGGAAGCCGAGGCTGACAAGTCACAGGTCTGGGTCTGTATGCTTGGATGTCATCAATCAGACTTGGTCGCCGATGTTCGATATGATCAATATCTTCGAGGTCTTCCTTCCACAGCTATTGCGGTACCCGAATCCGACCGATCCTCTTAACGGCGAAGCTGCTGCTCTGCTCATCCGCGAGCCCAAGAGCTATGACGCCAAAGTCAAAGGTACCGGTCAATACTTCAGAAGGCGAGCGTCGAACGGATAGAGGTATTTTGCTGACGACATCGGCAGAGTACGTGCAGAAGTACGCGACTAAGGAGGCTGCCGATGATGCCGGGCCCGAGAGCGCCTCCGACGACGATTTATCATCAGTCGCGAGCTTTGGTGACGATGATGAGCAACCGGCCGGGCAGATGGACGATGTCTGACATCGGCCCCGGCATGGAGCACCCTCGTGTCGCCTCTTCAGGCTTTGTTTTTAGGCGTCAAGGATGAATGGCTACAACCTGGGGCATGGAATCGGAGCCTCTGCATTTCACCACTTCTTTTTAAGCACTCCCACCTCTTATGACGACGCAGCTTCCTTAAATGCCTAGCTTGGACAAATTGCAGTGTCATTCAGAGCTGGAATATTGCATAGCCCAGATCAAGCAGGTTGGTATCTGATCGCTCGCAGTTTTCGCGTCGGCATCACAATTGGGCAGCTAGTGTTGGGTATTTGCTTTGGCCTGAAAGTCGCCGGATGGCGAATACTAGAAATTTTCAAGATTAAATAAATTATGTGAAACGTCAAATATCGAATCACGGACCGTTTTGAACATGGTGGCAGGTAATGGAACTTGCTCTTTGGACAAGATCGTTAATGCTGTCTCATGTACGCCCGGTCCTGTAACGCCTTTACAAACTAATATTCAAAAGGGTATCTATCGCTTGAAGCACATCCCCCTTGTCCGGTAAAATCTCATCGAAGGCAATCATCCGTCCTTGAAGCTCATTCTGAATCGTAGTCAACCAGGCCAGCCACAGCCTTTGGTGGTGGCTCCAGGTCCTCCTTGTTGTCCGCCTCACTAGGCCCAGCATTCGTTGCAGCGACAGTACTTCGCTTCCGTTTGACTCCTGGTATAAGTTTCCCGGCGGCAGAACCAGCTTTCGATGTCGAGCCATTGTTGAGGAATGGATCCTTGACTGCGCGGGTGTTCCCTGCGATAGTCGATACTAGATCTTCTTTCCTTTTCGCCGCTGCCGCCGCTGCTTTTGTGATGCGCTTTGCAGGCTTGCTGACTTCTTTGCTTGGTCGCTGCTTTTTCGATTCGGTGGCCGTGAATAGAGGTCTGGTCAGAGCCTTCGCACCAATGTCATCTTCCGGCAAAGGTCGGAACTCGACCAATCCAGCCCTCAGCTCATCTTCCCTCGTTGCCGGTAAGATCTTCAAACCTCCATCTTCCTCACTCTCTCCGAGGCCTAATCTCTGCCTCAAAGCCTCAACTCCCTCCGCCTCTTTCTCCCTTTCTTTCCTGCCTTCCCGAAATGTCTTCCTCAGCCGTTGATTCCTCGCATACGGATCACTCCAGTCCTGCTGAGCCCTGTCCATCAGCCCCTCGATCCTATCATTCCCCTTCTTCGCAGCTTCACGATCCTCAATCGTCCTCTCCAACCTCTTGAACGCATTCTTCCTCAACTCATCCCTCTCCCCATCCGTCAAGATTTTCACACCTCCCTCAGTCTCCTCATCCTCCTCTCCTGTATCTCTCTTCTTTCCACCTTCCGTCACAACATAAGCAGTATTCTTCGGGTCAGTCCGAATCTCCAACTCCCCACCACAAATGTTATGCTTAATCCGAAATGCCCAGATCGCTGAACTGTGATAGGAGCCTACACGCGTTTTCGTGGCGTTAAAACGCACGCCCTGACCTATGATGGTCGGCTTGGGACAGTGGTTGCACCATACTGCGAAGGGCATCTCGAAGCGGACGGTCGCCGGTACGGTCCGCTTGCGATGAAGAGCGTTGCCGGTTGTGAGGCCTTCTTTGTCCGGTGGGACATACCGCCCCATGTTGAAGCCCTGCATGATGGGCGAGATGTGTGTTCAATCGAAGATGCAAAGTGTTGCATTAGTGTACTGCTGTCATGATGAAGATGTTGAGAGGACGCTTTGATGAATCACGTTGGTACAACGTGGGTCATCGTAAGTCTGCGGATAACCCTAACCCGTCCCGGGCTCAAGCCAAATCTTGGCATCGCTTGATCAACCAAGGGGCTTACACCATCTGTGAAAAGGATGATTGAGAGACAGAGAGGCCATTGCAGTGAAATGTGATCAATTTGGCCCGTTTCCGCCCCATGTATTTCAAATCTGTCAAAGCCTGAGCTTGATCCGCAAATAGCCTCAGATGCGTTTAATGACCTTTGTTGACGAAGTCCTCTCCATTTTGTCCGTATCCCAAAAAGCCCATGCCAGGGCAATCCTACAATTTTCAATATGACCAACTGAATCCCTGCGAGACTCGAAATTATATCCTTTACTGCCATGTTATGGCAGTGCGTACCGAGATCCTTTGTGAAACAAACTTGCCAATTCCCACGTAATATTTTCCTGCCCATTTGTCCACAAGCTCGTGTGCTTGTCTCTGGATCGATCCTGGTCCATCCATGATCGCGGTGTATGAGATCTTTGCTTCGTATCGATTATTCGAGTTTGCCAATTATCGGTGCCAGAAGTTCCGGTAAGCATTTAGCTGCGTCCTGGCCAAACGCGAAATCTTGTGGTGTCAACTTCGCAAGCTCGGTGTCCGTTTCCGCATCTATGTTCACGTTGACGATAGTGGCTCCTCTTCTTCGAGCCTGGTCGATGTAGTTGGCTGCAGGAGTAACTACAGCCGACGTGCCGACAACGATCATGAGGTCCTGTGAGGGTAAGTCTGAGCCATGGAGGGCCGGGGAAGTCAGTGACTCACTATTGGCCCCTGGAAGATCCAATTCTGAATCTCCATCATCATTTCTTGGTCAAGCATTTCTCCAAACCAGACGACGCCGGGCCGCTGCAGACCCTGATTACAGCTTGGACATTTTGGCAAGTCCTCTTCGGTCACGTGCTTGATTCGATGGTAAGGATTCAGCAAAGGAAGCTGTTCACCCTCTGGGGGATCTTCAGATGCTGGCGCCAATGCGGCACAGAAGGGGTCGTCATAATTTTCGCGCTGAACCCAGGAACAAGCGTCGTTGGAACATTTGATATCAAACAGTGAGCCATGCAAAGTTCTCAGCTGACTTGGAGGATGCCCTGCTCTTTGCGATAGGTCTGCCGGATTGTTTAGAGTGATTTTCGTGCATTTGCATTAGAATACTGCGTTTTCAGGGATTTGCTTACTGTCGACATTCTGGGTAAGGCAAAGGAAGTCGGAATTGTGTTTCGCGAGCTCCGCCAGTGCTCGATGAGCGGCATTTGGACTTTTGACCAACGACATATGTCTGCGATAACCATAGAATAGCCAGACGAGCCCCGGATCCATCTGGAAAGCTTGCATTGTAGCAAGTTTCTGAGCATCGTGATTGCGCCAGTATCCTCCATCGCCGCGGAAGGTGGGTAATCCGGAGGAGGCAGATAGACCGGCCCCACAGAGAGCCAGTATCCGGCGTGATGACCGGAGAACCTCGTGAAAGGCCTCGATGTCGCTGTGTCGAGGCATGTCGAAAAACGAATGACCGCAATCTGGGGCGGCAGCTGCAGGAAAACAAGGGACACTGTGTCGACGGGCTACACAGCCGATCGGGAAATGCGTGAGGCAGGCTTGCGCGGCCTTCTGTGCGTTGTGGCTCAAAAGCAGCCTGCGGGATGCCTTGAGCGACAGGGATTAATGTTCGAGTACTCGAGATTTTCAGACGCCAGAAGAGACAATGGAACGCTGCATGCGACTTTGAGCAGAAAGACACTGGTCCCGGAGTCGAATTTGACGGGAGCTGCGTAAAATAAGAAGGCGATTCGGGAAGGACAGGCAGGCGAAGCAAGCGCAGTTGGTGGAAGTGTTCAACTCTCAGGCCTCAATCGAACAGCTGATCAGACGTGACACCCAAAGCATGTCGTGTAGCCGCGAATCGAGATGCCAGACGTCGGATGTTCGGGGTAAGTCAGCCTCGAATATCGTCGTCGCGAAAGCGAGCCAAATTCATCGAGAATTGAACAAGCTACGATGCACGGGGTGATGGCTGAAGTGAGTAGGTGCCGAAGATATGCATGAAAGAAGGGTCGTTGAACGACCTAGTGTGTGGCTACAAGCAACAGTTCTCGTCTAGACAAGATGGAGGAGGTGGCGGCGACGGTGGCCTTGTTGTCCGCGAAGTCGGTGGGTGTGTGCATATGGCTGCTTTCGGAGGTGGTTGGCTCTGTAGCGATAGCTGTGGCGTGAATGGACCAAGAGTTGGTGTGGGAGGTTTGAGCTTGGGGTTTTAGGGGCCGAGGGCTTGCATCGAGGTCAAGACGTCTGCTAAAGACCTGCTTCGCGACAATAGCAGAATGAAAGTCTGGTTGGGTTGAGATGAAGCTGGTGAGCAGACTCGGAATGGCAGGAAGAAGGCAAGTCCTTCAGAGGGCAGGTGGGCGTTTCGAGCAATCCTCGTTCCTGCCTGCAGTTTGGGCGGCCTGACGCCAATGAATCGATGCCTTGGAATTTGACCACTCCTATGTCTGTCGTTCAAGTCCCCTTAATGTTCGTTTGCATGGCTTCAATTCCGACTTCTCCATCTGGTTTGACTTCACTCAGCTCCTCATATCACACCCACTTCCAGAGGCAGCCTCACCCTCTTATCCTTCTTCCTCGCACCCTTTCCCACTCCGCTTCGTCCCGCATCACCCGCGGCGGCATATCTTCCACTGCTGGCTACCTTAGGTAGACCCTCTTGTGCTCATTCGCGCCGAGGGCCTGTCCATCGGCAATCACTTGAGTACTACTTCTCCTTCAGCATTCCAACGCTGCGCCCATCCACACACCTCTCAGACTCCACCCGATCCCCCTCCACCCCTGACATCTCAAGAACCATCAAGACCACAACGCTAAAAACTTCTATGCTTACCTAGTGCTGTCTAGCTGTCGAATACGAATCCCGATCACGTTGCTAGAGCGTGCCTTCCAGCCTTGAACGATTATGTAGAAGGCAGAGACTTCGACTATTCATCCCAGCATCTGGTCATACGAGATCGAACCCCTGTGGCCTAAAGCCTCCTGCTGTGGATAAGCTTTGACGCCGCCCAATGACTGTAAGCAGATCCCAAGGGTCCTAAACCTCATTTTAGTCTATCTTCGCCCGAACCCAGCACCGACCTCACAATGCGACCCGAGTCTAGACCGACGCCAAGCAAAGCAAGTTCGCCTTTCTCTCTGGACAACACAGGCTGACTTTTACTACTAGGCTGTGTGGTCTCCATTCTTGCAGACCCGTCAGCATGGGTATGACAGACCTCTCGACCAAGCCAGCTGTCCTGTGGATAACTACCATGAGGTTACCGGATCTCTGCAAAGCATGGAGAAGGATGAAAATCCCCTCACGGGAAGCCCGCAGTACATAATCGTTACCTGACAGACAAGAGATGCCCCACGCACACAATGCAGGCTCCCAAGACTGTACATCGGTCCACCTTCTGCATGTCGTGCCTGATTAGTTGCAGTCCGATGCTACTCCACATCTCTGGCGTGCGTTGAGACCACAGGGAATACGAGGGAGAGATCCAGCTCATTTCCATCTCCAGGCGTCCTTCGTCTATCCGTTGATTTGAGCTCAGGCATCGCGGCATCCCAGCCGCAGTTTCCAACACAGCTGTGTTTCAGAAGCGGGTTTAATGCCAACAGACGTCTCCACGGATCTGACAGACCTGGCGACGATCACCGTCCTCGCTCATCACATATCATCCACTCTTCAACGTGGGAGGATCAGGCCACATTGGACACACCAATTCTGACCCCTCCTTAGTGCTTGGCTCAAGATCCTGACATTGTCGCTAAAACTGGCTGATTGACATGTTTTCTTCCTCATCCGTATCACTGCGTTCACGCCTCCTCGTTGACCAGAACATACCGGTATCGCGCTTTACCTTCAGCCATATCGATGATAGCTTCGTTGGCCTCCGCCATCGGCCTTGTCTCGACCCAGAACTTGAGATTCTTATCCGCTGCAAGGGCAAGCATATCGCGAATCTGCTGCGGAGATCCGATCGTAGAACCAGTGAACCGGATGCGGCGAGAGATCAGGGAGGCAGCTTGCACGGACATATCGCCGTCGTCCGGGTTTCCAACTTGCACGAATGCGCCATCCTTCTTCAAAAGTTTGAGGTAATCACCCATTGGCATTTGGGCCGAGGACACAGTCGAGATAAGCAGATCCAAGCTGCGATCATAACGTGCCGCCCAATCATCAGAATCCGACGTCGCAATGTATTCGTCAGCACCCATTTGTATGACTTCGGTCCTTTTACTTTCTCTCCTGGAAATACCGACAACGCGGTCTGCGCCCATGGCTTTTGCGAAGAGGATACCGAAATGACCAAGTCCTCCAATGCCGATGATGCCAACTGACTTTCCCGGCCCGCAGTTCCAATACCGCAGTGGCGAGTACAGCGTCACGCCACCACATAGCATCGGCGCTGCATCTTCAGATCTGACGTTATCGGGGATCTTGATGGCGAAGTGCGATGGGCAACGGTGATATTTGCCGTGTCCGCCCATGGACTTTGCTCCGTTGAAGTGCTGCGCAGCGTATGTCGCCACGAACTTGGAGCAGTATTGTTCTTCGCCAGTGGAACAGTCTTCACAAGGGCCAAAACGGGATAGGCATGCATCAGATTGCGCTCCAACACCTACACGGTCTCCAAAGCTGAGACCTCCCTCAGCCTGCGACCCGACACGGACGATGCGGCCCACGATCTCATGGCCAACGCAGATAGGGTAGTCGACGGGCCCCTTCACCGTGGTCAGCTGAGCGTCAAGTATAAGATGAGGGTTCTCTTGGGAGGGGACTCACCCAACCGCTGCGCAGCGTATGGATATCCGTTCCACAGACACCACTATGCGTGATTTCGATATCGACATCGTTCTCCTCCCACGGTTTTGGCTCGAACTCACCCCACACCATGTTGCCGTGGACGGAGTCTGCGTTGTGGCCGAGCCATCCTTCGAACTTGTATTCCTTTGCAGCTGCCATCTTATTTGATTGGATGAACGCGATGCGGACGTTTTTCTGCTAGCAAGCAAGGATTTACTCCAAGTGCGTTCGAGCTTTGGAGAAGACATCGCCGTAGCAATGGGTCCGGCGCTGGGTCATGAGGCTAGCGGTCCGGAAAACGAGACCCACGCTATTGCGATTGATGTTGACGACCGGCGAGGTGTCCGAGATCTGAAACTATATGCTTTTGTTTGGAAAAACCGTTGCTCACGTTTGCGACTGCTTGTACCAGACAGTTTGAGTGTTTTCTCGCGGTGCGATACCGCTCGACTTTCACCACCTCCTGAAGGAAGTTCATGAACAGACCGCAGCCAACCTGCCCATCACCGGCAAAGTACATCCATTTGATGAGAACCTGACTCGGCATCAGCACTCGAGATACGTGCGGTCTTAGCTTCAAAGCTTCACGTAGTAGATCAACGAAAAGACTGTTTTCATACCCATAATATAACACAAGACGCAAGCTGATAGCAGGTGGACACTTATTGGCCTGGAATGGACTGTCAGGTCGACTTCGATGACTAGCCTTTTGACGACTCTGAAGGACTCAAGCTGAGATTGTCGCCTCGTGGCATCGTTGCTTTGCTGAACAGCTACATGCTCTGACTAAAGATGTAGATAGTATGTCGACAGCAGCGGTATCTGGCCAGACAGAACCTGGGGCTACCCTGGCACCGAACACAGCTACCTTGCCTAGACGAGGGATACGTGGGATGACTCGGGAGAGATGCTACAACGCCAAAGGCGAGGGCGCACGACGTGATATTACGGTTTGAAGGGTTACATGCCGTGGCGTTTAATTTGTCTACTGCGTTAGCATCCGGTAGACCGGCAGTCGTACCTGCACTGCTCGGCCAAGCCTGCGCGATCAGTCCATGGGTTAGTGCAAGGCTGAGATCTACACCACGAGAACCTGGGGGCATGTCTCGGCCTTCTGAGATAGTAATGAGATGAAGAAACCCTCGCAAGGGATAATGTCTGTCACCGCAGCCCGCTAGTAGCTAATACCTTAGATCAACCTTGATCAAGTGACTTATTACATTGAGATTCGTTTTTCACTGGCTCACGCCATAGCATTGACGCATGATCAACGACAGTGCTGGTGTTACTTGTTAAAGGGTGCAGCCCTCGTCGGGAACAGCCCTTGAATCTAACCTAGACATCATTCACATACCACTGGCTTGGTGAAGAGCGAGTCTGGACAGCCCAAAGTCATTTGGTGGTATTTACCCCGGCGGCAGAATGCGAAACACCGGTGCGGGTGGTCATAAGGTTTTCGGTGTAAAGCTACAACCAGCGCCGGTGTTTCGTCGACAGTGGTCCGAGTCGTTAATCCCGACACAGGATCCTGATGGATGAAGATGCGAAACGCGGAAGAAGCAAGAACAAAAGGACCAAAGCTATGCGCTCTCGTAGGCTTCCATGTTTCGTTTCGTTCGGCCTTACCCGGTGGTTGAGTTTGAGGAGGTTGCTGCGTTGTGAGTCCTGTCATGTCACATGCGGGTTCATGCCTGGTGATGTGAAGGATTTGATTGGAGGTGAGGATTTGGAGGATGGGTGATGTGTCGCAAAATTGATGGGCTGGACCGAATAGGTGAGTGTAACGTCGCTATTGGAAAGATTGAAGGTTGCCTATATGCTCGACAGAAGGCATTATGGAAGCATCCATTAAGAGTCCTTGACGCACTTGTATAGAAAATCGGTGATGAAGTTTTCGGCAAAGTCCAAGAAGACGTTTCGCTTGTCCAGGAAGCAGCCGGGCGGCCTCACATCAGCAACGCAAAATCACATCTCGTCCAACGACATGGCGTGAATCGTATATGCCGATATGAAGACATCATCGGTGGAAACTTGCCGTCGGTAGTCTCGAATAGTCGGATTGCTTTTCGAACACAGAATGCGACATGGATATTAATAGAATGCCCTACGACTTTAATAATGGAGATGCTGGAGGCTGGATAGCTTTGGGGCGGACTGACCATGCTCCGCTGGTACTAGTGGCTCCGAAGGACGACCAGGTGACTGGCGCATTGACTGCTTCATTTTTGCACCCTGTGTGATTTCGCCGCCCGGTCGGTATGACTCGGAGCACGACGAAGGCCTTGTTTGCCGCGGATTGACCGCCAAATGCATGATCGCGGATTGAATACGATAAGTCCTAGTTGGTGATGCGATCAACCTAAATTGTCAAACACAGCCTCACGGCCACACCGCGAGGGCAGGAGAATATGCCAGAACGAGCGGGAGCCAAAAGAAGCCCGAATGGAACAGTCCAGCGAACAAAACTCCACCAGGATGCGTCACAGGTGCCAGAGTCAGAGTCAGGGTCAGGCCTCCAAATACGAGATCTCAGTTGACCAGGCCCCCCAGGTACGCTCGGCACCACGGACGGCCGGCTCGCTTTGTGGATTTTCCCATGCAACCATCTCAGCCCTGGATGGGGTCAGGGGACCACCAATGCGTGATGATGGGCGGTGCTGTGTGGGGTTTAAACCTTTTTCTTCCGTCGCTGCGGTGATTTGACTCTCGGGTGGGAATAGAGATGGGTTGAAGCTTGGGGTTTGTGTTACCAAGAAGCATATTAAGCTTAAGGGTAATTGCACTGTGCAAGAGACCGCAAACAAGGTTCATGACCTGACGCAAAGTGTAAATGCTGAAGTTGTGGCATGTTCGATGCTGGTCAATGTCGCTAAAACGAAAGAATGGGCAGACGCGTGGGCAGTTAAACGCGGCTGAAACCTCCTGTTTCACTCCCCAGGCTTGAGGACAAGGCCACTGGCTGGCTGCTTGTGGTGATGCTCGGGCGGTCCAGTGTTCTGTCGCTCACATGCAAACGCCGCCGATCCTATGCAGGTCCAGGACGGAGCTCCGATCATTGCCATTTTGTTGAGGCACTTTGTCGTCAAGTGAGAGATGTCGAGATCCAGAAGTTATGACGATGGACAGAGATGATCACCCAGCGCTAATGATGGGAGCGAATCTCGCTACAGGTAATGAGGTTCAGGGGAGAGGGGCCGCTGTGATGGAGGCCCTCAGTGATGGGTTTCGACAGGGGACGAGGACCGCTGTTCAGTGCAGAGTCAGGGCAGTAGATACACGGCAGGGGAAAATTAATTCACTGTTTGAGATCGACGTGTTACGATGCACATCTCCATGATCATGCCATGTCACCACCCATTCACAACAGCATCTGGCAGAACACCCTCGAGGCCTCTGAAAAAAATTAACGGACCCCTACGGCGCTATTATCCGCCCTATGCAGCCACCCAAGATTAGAGGCGCGTGTCGCGCAAGACCCAACTGCATCACTGGCGTACACAAGATTCACTGTCGCCTCGGCAAGGACGCCACGCGCCATGTAGTGCGCCCCATCATGCACGCCAGACACACAACGCAAATCTTACTGACGTTGATTAACATCCACACAGAGGCTGGCTCGATGTTTATATCTCCAGGCAAACACAAAGATGAGGATAGAATGTGGAGGGGCGGGAACCCCGAGAATCTTCGAATAGTCATGGACGTTCGAGAAAGGCTGGGATGAAAGAATGCTGCATCGTCATCGTGGAGGTACGAGCACGATCGGCAAAGTAAACACGAGGTATCGAAGCCGGAACTTCAGCATCGCCTCCAGTGGTCTCTCGGCGTGGCAAATGGACACAAAAAAAGAAACAACTGAACGACGAACTTGCTCGGCTTCGGCACAAGATCGTCTCCATCCTCGTGATGTGAAGTGACCCCATCGCTTTGTTGAATGCTGTTTCTGTCAGGTCCCCAGTCGCGAGTCTTGGGGCGACAAAATCAACACCGTCACTTCTGCTCAGCCACCCTCCCCGGCCCAGATCGCGAAGCTCAGTCCCGCCAGTGTCTCAGTCTATACCATCATTCGAGCGGCGTACCCCGTGGTTGGCTAGGATGCCGCCGTTGGACAAAGTAAGAGAAGACAAAAAACACCGGCAGCGCTTTCTCAGGAGCCAAGCCGCCGTCATCAGAGCCGTGACCCGCCCAGCCTCTGTCGCCTATGAAATACGGGGGGGCGCAGGGGGTTCGAGAGCGGCTACGACTGTACCTCTTGGGCTGGGCAACATGACGGACAGGGGTCGCAAAGACAGACAGGAAAAGAGGCGCAGGGGGCCTGAAAGGTTCCATATGCTTTATACGGGCTTTCTCAATGAGGCAATCAGGCCAAGCCCCCAGAAGCAGAGGGCATCGTGTCCCCCTAATAAGACAAGAGGCCCGCCCCCTTGCTCCCTTCGCTCCTACTCCTCTCCTACTTCAACCTCCACACTCGCTTCTCTCAACGACGTTCTTTGTCTTGAGATCTCTCATCTTCTTTCTTTCCTCGTCTCGAGCACTTTCGTTCTTGCCTTAGCCCAATCTCTCGCTACGTTGGGTCTTCTTTTCATTCCAAGCAGTACACGTCCAATCTTGCTACAACCTTTAATATCCCAGCTTCAGCAAACCTCGAATCGAATACCGTCATCATGTTCTCCAAAGTTCTTTCTACCGCCGCGGTAGCTCTCGCTGCCTCCTCTGTTGTGTCTGCCCAGACCTTCACTGAGTGCAACCCCATCGAGAAGGGTATGTGAAACTCTCCAAATTATAGGCTTCGCCAGCATTATGAGCTCTAGCTAACTTATTTCCAGACTGCAAGCCTGACCCGGCTTTCGGCAACACCAAGGTCGACTGCGACCTGACCAAGGGCCCTTGCAAGGCTTTCTACGAGCTCGATGGCACTGCTCTCGAGTACACCTCCGAGGGCGCCGTCTTCAAGATCGAGAAGGAGAGCAACGCTCCCACTATCGCCACTGAGAACTACATGTTCTTCGGCCGTCTCGAGGTCGAGCTGAACCCTGCCCCCGGCAAGGGTGTCGTCACCTCCGTTGTCCTCCAGTCCGACGTCCTCGACGAGATCGATTGGGAGTGGGTTGGTGGTGATGTCGACCAGGTTCAGACCAACTACTTCTCCAAGGGTGACACCTCTACTTACGACCGTGGTGCCTACCACCCCGTCCCCGGCGCTGTCGGTACCCCCCACGTCTACACCATCGAGTGGACTGCCGAGAAGATCGACTGGATTGTCAACGGTGCTATCGTCCGTACCCTCAAGGCTTCCGATGCTAAGGGCGGAAGTGCCTTCCCCCAGACCCCTATGGAGGTCAAGCTCGGCACATGGGTTGCTGGCCGCAAGGATGCCCCCGACGGCACCGTTGAGTGGGCTGGTGGTTACACCGACTTCTCCAAGGCTCCTTTCAACGCCTACTACAAGTCCGTCAAGATTGTCGACTACGCGGGTGGCAGCGGCCCTGCCACTGGTTCCGTCCGCCAGTACGTCTACGGTGACAAGACCGGTGACTGGGAGTCCATCGTTGTCGAGAAGGGCGACGGTCCCGCTGACGGCCAGGGTGAGGACGAGACCACCTCCGCCGCCTCCACCACCAAGTCTGCCAAGCCCACCGGCACCGTGATCGAGCCCGAGGAGGAGACCACCACTGAGGAGAAGACCACTTCCACCTCCGAGCGCATCTACACCAAGCCCAAGACGACCATCGAGCCCTCCACCCCCGTCCCGACCACTCTCATCACCCCCACCACCACCAGCTCTGATGCCTCCGACGAGACCACCACCACTGGCTCTGGTTCCGAGGAGAGTGAGACCGGCTCTGGCGCTGAGGAGTCTACCGGCACTGACACCGTTGGTGAGGATGCCGCTGGCTCCGTCCGCGTTGCATTCGGCACCGTTGCTTTCGCTGGTATCGTTGCTCTCGCCCAGCTCCTCTAAGCGATTCGCCTATGCAACCATTTTCAGCACATAACATCACTTTGCACATGCAAAGAGCGTCAAGAAAGAGTCATTTTGTGTTTTTGGTTACTCGTCCGCTATGAATGGGCCTAGCAGCAGCAGTGTATTCGCTTCCCTGTATCTTTTTGTTTCGGATCCTCGCTGAGGGGGGGTCGCCTCCCTCTCGCGGGATTGCCAATACCATATTTGTAAAAGATCATGCGCGGGGTGCCACAAAGTCTCATTCGGGATGACAGGTTTCTTTTTGGAGGAGTAGACTACTAGCTTTCGAGGAGGTTGTCTCTGAATTGAAGTCAAAAGGGTGGGCAAACCCCCTTTCTTGGATATATCACTTTGCTGCCTCATTGTGATCATCCTCCGGTTTGTCTCACCTTGAGTGATTGCGATGTCTTCGTTCTCTATAGATAGGTCTTGCATGCCCTGAACATGTACGCGCAAGTAGATACTGCGCGCTACCATATTACAGCACATCTGTCCGTTGCTGATGAGGACGCGGTGCTCCTTGATCTACTATTTTGCCCCCTATCCTGGTTGCTGCTTTTGAAGTGCTCTTTTCAAAGTCTGGATAGAAAACAATCAGTAAAATAGCACGCATGATAGGACGCATAATAGCATGTAAAATAGCATGTAAAATAGCATGTAAAATAGCATGTAAAATAGCATGTAAAATAGCATGTAAAATAGCATGTAAAATAGCATATAAAATAGCATGTAAAATAGCATGTAAAA
>WNLN01000427.1:0-20824 GCA_021347865.1 Sarocladiaceae sp. CBMAI 1973
TCCTCCGACGGAATGGGTGCATGCCTGGCAAGACTCGCTGTCGATCTCAGCTACAGCGCTTACAGGTGCCGGCTAGTGCTGCCGTCCCCCACAATCTAGCCCCCCCAGCTTGCGCCTCCACATCAGACCCTAGAATGCCTCGACCTTCAAGCTCGACCACCCCAGGTTTTGACATGCAATCTTGACCTCTTCATCGAAAACACTCCTCTTCCTTCAGCTCTCAAGTCTGGTCTCTTTCATCACATACATATCCTCTTCAAGAAGGCATGGACGGCGATTATACATCTCCACCTCCCTGGCCGGCCCCGACAGCGCAGAACATCAAATCACGAGTGCGCCGGCCTCGGACCGCAAGAGCTTGCGACGCCTGCAGGGTGAAGAAGAACCGCTGCGACGACGCGTATCCATGCTCGTACTGCCTCAAGCATGGACTCCAGTGCCTGACCGCGGGTCAGGTCGTTGGAGGTCGCCAGGTTGACCAATCGTCAGTACCCGTCCACTGTACAAGGATACGACCCAATCGTGTGGTTAACGAGACGTAACAGATATGTGAAAGGTCTAGAGGATGAAGTCAGACGTTTGAGGGGGTCCCGGAAGCAAGCGTCTCCTGCTCGTCCAAGGACGTCAAGAAGCCCTTCTCCTGCGCCAAATCAACTACAGCACCCGCCTCCTCCGCGTCCTATGGGGATCGATTCTACGGAAGATGAATCAGTGCCTGCATCTCCTCAGCCAGGAAGCGCAATGCCGGGAACGAGTAGCAGCCAGCCAGAGGTCTCGGAGGTCAATCAGCACACGCGCAACGTGGAGTTCTACGGCAGGTCATCGGTAGCTGCACTACTCTCTGTCGCAAGCGGAGGAGGCGACAACGCGAGACATCGCAGCGGCAATGGTGACGATGACGGTCAGTCTACACCAGCAAATGCTGGCAACGAAGATTCACATGGTTCCATCGTATCAACTCTGCACAATCCAGCTTATTCACCAGCCTCGAACGTCCCTGGCAGCACTTCGCACGAACAGAATCCTGGCACAACAGCGAGTCACCCCGATCTGCAGAGCTGCGGACCGCCCTTTCCAGATCCTTCCCAATGCCGCCATTTCGTCCTCAACTTCTTCTCCAGCATTCACTACATCCATCCAATCCTTAACAAGGCCGAATTCCTCAAGGAGGTGACTGAAAGAGCCGGCAAGGGTGTTTCAAGCTCGACGACGACGACGGATTCGACATTTGACGCACTTTACTTTGCAGTACTATCCCTCGGGGCGCTGGTCGGTCCCAGGGATGATGAACCTCTGCGCGGCATCTCGAATGTGCGATGGAGTCGAGCCTTCTTTGAGGAGGCGGTGCGGCGACATATTAGAACGGGCATGGTGACGGACCTCAACATGGTACAATGTTACTTCATACTGGTGCGTGGCCCTGAATGAACCTTCTGTCCAACTGCTATCCTAAGGCGATGTCTTTCAAGACAATGATAGGTCAAGTGCATATTTACTGACTCTGCACAGGCGAAAGTGTGCCAGAACGAACTCAACCCTCACCGTACGTATCTTAGACCATGCCTTGAGGTTTGTCACTCAGTGGAGGGAGCTGAATGCTTACGATACAACCAGTTGCGTACATGTACATCGGGCTAGCAGTCAGAACGGCTCTAGCAATGGGGATCAATCGACAACCAAGGTCTCGGACCACACGAAGTCCTGCACAGATGAAGGCAGAGACTCGCACCTGGTGGTGAGTAGTATTGCTACCTGCTTGCAAATAAGCACCGGCTTTTGCCTCGCTCATTTTGACCTGTTGAACTGACATCGCAATGTAGGGGACTCTACTCGTTAGAAGTGTAAGTGTTGAGACCATGTCCTAGGACCCAATAGCTATTTGCTCACGCCCCATAGGGAGATGTCATTCTCCATGGGCCGACCGGACACTCTCGGGGCCGACCGGTATCATAATCGCCACTTGCCGGTGGTTGAAACAGGTAGCAACACCACAAGCCCGTCATCACTTCCGGATCAGGATGCGCCAGAGCCAGCTGAATGCGCCATCATAAGAGTCATGGTCGACCTCTCACGGATCATGAAGGACATCAGCACTAAGATATACCTGTCGGACGAGATCAATCTCCAAACTGTGAGCCTTGCGTTCAGGCTGCAGAGCAAGCTGGACGAATGGGTCGAGAGTGTGCCAGCTGAGATCCGGCCGCGGCCAAGCCCGTCCGAACAAGTATCTTTGAAGTTCGCGAGAGATCCGCAGTGGATGAAGCGACAGAGACTGGTTCTCACATTGCGTAAGGGCTACACCCGCCATTTTTCTTTTTTGGAAGATTATTGTTGCTACACTGGAGAAGGTGTGTTGGAACATTGCTGACCTGTTCGTGTTACTGTTTCGCAGGGTATCTTAACCTCAGGATACTCATGTTTGGCTCGCTTCTGTTGCCTTCATCCTCGTCGCCCAATAAGAACAGTGCGATGGTCCTGTTGGAGTCTGAAGACGCGCAACGTGGGATTCGTATCTGCATCGAATCTGCACGGGCCACAATTGAGATCATCTTCACGATGTATCAGCACCACGACTTCTTCCGTACATGGTAAGCTCTACTTTCTCTCCCATCTAGCCTCTGTCGCCTTGTATTGTGTCCTTGGAAGTAGCTTTACTATATTGGAGGACAGCCGTTAACCGAAGCTGGGTCTAGGTTTTACAACACCACATACGTCAGCTTCGCGGCATCTATCATTGTTGTTTACGTGCTAAAACTATCCTCCCGCATCGAACGAGCAGAAGTGGACGATTTGCTCCAAGTTGCTGGCAGAGCCATTGAGGTCCTAGAGACCATGGACGAGTGCATAGTGGCCCTCAAGTCGGCAAAGCTTCTGCGCGGCGCAATGGAGCGAGCAAGAAGGGGCCAGGAGAATAGAGAGCGACAAGGGCTGGCGGAGCCAATGACCCGCCGTAGCTCGGGAATTACCCCTGTCATGTCAAACACTCGCAGTACTAGACATGCGGTCTTTGAAGACAACAGCGACATGGCCGCGGATGCCCAGACGATGGGTGGAATCGATGGTAGCGGTGCCTACCAGGCGACATTGGACCAGGCGGCGCATGCTGTCAACGGGTTGTCACCATTGACCGATCCTGGACTCTTGTTGAACCACTATTGGGGGCCGGTGAACTTCCTTGATATGGATAACGCGATGGTCATGGACTTTTGCTTTCAGTTTGATGAGCTGAATAGCGCCCACAGCGCAGCATTCGATATGTGAGGGGGGTCGACATGGAACAGCAAGGGTATCGGCACAGTGTGTGGGTGCGGATCATTACATGCCTCAAGTCTTCATGCTCAGCATCTCATGCATCTATTTACACGCTCTATCCCCGGCTAGGCTAGTCACAATCTGATGCATTCATCGGGATGAATCTGGCATCCCAGTGTCCTGTCACCAGGTTGGCCCTCCCGTATCGGTCGCGTGCCCTGAAAGTGCAAGGGCCCAATTGACCGAATTCAAGACAATTCCTGAAATCTAGTCTATGGTTCGTTCTCAAAACGGCTCACCAATGTCCCGATATGCGGCAGAATCTCGACTGAGAAAGTATCTCCGTCCTTGATGGTGACCTTTTCAGGCTTGATGCCGGCACCCACCCCAGCCGGAGTACCGGTTATGATAACGGTGCCAGCGCGTAGAGTCGTACCTTGGGATAAGAAGCTGATGATCTCGGGTATGCTGAAGATGAGATCACTAAGTCACGTTAGCTAATGCTTGGCTTTGCCTTTTCTCGAGATGTGTTAAGGAGGGAGACTTACTTGAGACTGCAGTCTTGCATGACGGTGTCGTTTAGCTTGCCGCGAATGTGTAGCTTGGTCGGATCTGGGATAAGTGACTTGGAAGCAATCACCGGACCTACAGCCCTTGTTAGCCCAAAACCCAACCTCTTCGAACTGTTCACTTTTGGAGGAGTGTGTAAGGAGCACATACCAATCGGACAAGACCCATCAAACCCCTTCGAGAAACACCACTGCGACTGCGCAAACTGAGCCCCTCTGCTGGAAACATCGTTCGCGGCCGTGTACCCCAGTACATACTCCATGGCATGTCCCTTGTCGACGTTCTTGCAGTCTGCGCCGATGATGACGGCGAGTTCGGATTCGTAGTCGCCTGTGTCGTCGGCTTGGGTGAGGTGAGGGAGGGGTGTGGGGTGTGGGTAGGGGTCTGCTATTGCGTCTGCGGGTTTTCTGATTGAGGCAAGGGGAGAGTGTCAGTCTGGTTTGTTCCATGCTCGCCTGGGAGAAGGGAGTATTGCGGAATGAGGGCTTACAGGAAGACAGTTGGCACTGTCGGCGCCTCCAGATTGACCTCCTTGGCATGCTGAAAGTACTGCACCAAGGCCGTTAGCCAAGTCGCCGTTTCGATGCCTAATAGTCGTTGACACTTACATTCAAGCCAATGCAACGAATCGTGCCAACCTCATCCCTCGTCAAAGGTGACAGCACGCGGTCGACTAAGAATCTCTTGTCGGTGACAGCACCTGGCTGAAGAATCGAACTGCCAGACCAGACACGAGCCCAGACATCTTGCTTGCTGTATAGGGCTGCACCGACGTCAATGGCTTGATCTTCGGGCTCGCCTATGAGTGGTGCTGAGGTTGAGAGGCTGGTAGCAGCCGCAGCAGCGGCATCTCGGGGCACGAAGCGCATCAAACCTGGGGTGGGTTATTTCATTGATTCCAAAGTACATCTTGACACTTGTTGGATTGACCAGCAACGGGGTGGAATGTCTCTACAAAGTGGTTTGAACGTACGTGTGAAGCTTGGGATTGCCATCTTGGGGGTTGGCTACTGAGAGGACCTGCTTTCTCTGTCGCGTAATTGTTGTTGCAAACGAACGACAAAAAGATGAGATACACGAAAGTCTGTATAAGCTCTGGAGCGCCGACCTCGGGCGACTTTCACTCCGACCGAGAATTAATTTAGGAGGAGGCCGTGTATGGAGAGCGAAGGGTCCCTTGACGAGGAGCGGGGAGATAGGGCGGGGTGGTGGTCGGAATTCCCGGACCCATCTGCCGATTGACAGTACCATTTGTTTCCGTCGTGTGATTCGCGTCTCTCATGAGTTCCGAGGCCGGTGGTCAGCATTGTATACTCCAACTATTACCTGACCTATAGTCAGTATAGTAGGTAGTTAGTGGTAATAGTTTTGGTCGCAGTCTCGGCCTCGGTCTCCGACTTGGCCCGCAGCTCAAGTCCAGGAACTCGTGCCGGGTCAAACGCATCAAGTTGAAGATTAGTGATCCCATAAACTGAGAAGAGCTGCTGTAGCCTCTAATAGTTTCGATAAGTCAATCTTCTTGATTCCTTGCCATACGATTGAACGCTCCGTGGTCGAACTCAAGGCCTTCTTCACCCACCACCCCGACATGGCGTCCAAAGAATCGCCGGAGCAGGCGCAAAATGCTTCGAGCACATCGTATAATGACTTTCTACCAGACCTGGATCAGCCTCGGTTCCAGGTCATGCAGAAACAAGATGCCCACGAATACGCAGCCGAGTTTAAGCAAAAGGGCCAGCCGCCGTGGCTTCACGCCCTGTACCTGCATTGGCGCGACTTGTTCACTGAGCCGTTCCGTGGAATCACTACTGATGGTGAGTGCAATGTTCTTTTTTCTATTCTTCTCTGCATGACTTCCAGAGCCGTGCTGGTGAATCCGGTAAAACGAGGGACAAGGGCTAATCAGAAATAACAGGCCACGTGAGACCCGACCTGTATACTCTCCAGGACGAGGGCATGCCCATTGAACAAATCGTCGCTGCTGCAGACGCTGTACTTGCATTGGTGACCGACGAACAATGCTCAACCCTTGAGTATCACATTGACTCCCCTGAATGGCGATCATGGTCGAATCCCGAGTTCCTCCTCAGCAACAAGGGTTTACGCCTTGACGAAGTCAATGATGATCTTCGATCTGCCATCCTGGGCGTTCTTGAAGCGACCCTGTCACCCGAGGGGTATCAGAAGGCTCTTGGCGCGATGCGTATTAATGGCTTCCTCGGCGAATTGGTTCAGGCGACGCGTGTCTGCAACGAGCATTCGTACAATTTCGTCTTATTCGGGAAGCCGTCAACTACACGACCATGGGGCTTCTCATTTTACGGCCATCACCTGTGTATCAATGTCTTCCTGTATAAGACACAAGTCATCATTGCGCCTTGGTTTACGGGTGCTGAACCTAATGTCATCGACAAGGGGCCGTACCAGGGGACACGGATCCTTCACACAGAGGAGGCGTTGGGGCTGGAGCTCATGCAGAGGCTTGACCCGGAGCAACAACGAACAGCGCAGGTCTTCACCTCGTATAAAGACCCGAAACTGCCAGAAGGACGTTGGAATCATGATGACCAGCTTCATCTATGCGGAGCATATCGAGACAACCGTGTCGTACCACTCGAAGGCCTCCCGGTATCAGCCATGAACACCGAGAATCGCACTCTGGTCTCTAGGATACTAGAGCAGTATCTCCTCTACCTACCCTCGAGAGCAAGACAGATACGTCTAGATCATTGCGGGGCATGGTTCGACGAGACGTACTTTACCTGGATCGGTGGCTTTGGAGATAACGACCCATTCTACTTCCGTATACAGAGCCCGGTCATACTTGTCGAGTTTGACCATCACTCGGGGGTGTTTTTGACGAATAAGGAGCCGGCTAAGTTCCATATTCATACGATTCTGAGGTTGCCTAATGCTGGTGATTATGGAATGGCTCTTCGTCCGTTGATTGGGGGTGTTGAGCAGAAGTTCCTGTGGAAAGCTGATGGGAGTTGAAGCAAGGGGTAGCAGTACATGTGGATGGAAGCAGTGACGCGGGGACTGTATTGAGGATTAAAAACAATTCCTTTTCATGTATAACAAGAAGGACTTTGCATGATGTGAGAACGCCACACAAAACGTTGACCGGGAGCCAGCAATGAGCCAATCTAGGACTGCTTCATGTTGGAAGACGTTGAGTCTGATTCCATTATCTGACACTCAGGCCCCGAGAGTTCCCCAGGGCTACACCGCCACCTTTCCTTTGTGCTGTGAAAGAAAGGATTCATCATCCACTACGTCCGGCTAATTAAAGACTCCAAAAAGTCAAATCCTCGTCGCTGAAGCTCCCAGGTCCGCGACCCGACCTCCATTTTCCCCGCAAACGTATGACCCTCATCCGGCACCACGACCATCTCACTTCTGACCCCATTCTCCTTTAGAACGCGCAGCAGATCCTCACTCAAGCTCATCGGCACCATATTATCCTTATCCCCATGCGCGATGAAAGTTGGCGGGAAGGACGGTGTGATGTTCCTTATGGGGTCGACCTTGTCCCATTCTTTGCTCGGCATGATGGCTTCCAGGACTGTGCCGTTGCCGATTTGTGTCATGGCGAAGGCTACTCGTGGATCGGAGAAGTTCGGTCCGCCGTTGGGGTTGGCTTGTCCTTCGAGGGAAACACCGCCTTTGATGGGGACTGGGGTTTCTTTGTATATTTGGGAGATGAAGTCTGAGGTTAGATGGGGTGGTAATTTGTCTGCTACGTGTGGTAGGCGGGTGCTCCAGGTTGGATCTGTGAAGTTGCATGGGCCGTACATGTCGTATATTCCGGCTACTGGACGTGATACACCGAAGCCCTATTGCATACTCCATCAGTATGACCCTTAATCATAGGACTATCAAAGATTTGTGATGAATGAAAGATGCTACTCACCAAAGTCAATGCCAAGTGGCCACCAGATGAAGTGCCCATGGCGAAAACATGCTCAAGATCCAGAGGGTATCGTCCCCGAAACTTAGACTGTAGAGCGGAACCAAGGCCACGTTCTCCGTCATACACCCAAGCCAGAAGATCTCGACAATCCTGCATAGGTCCTTCGTACAGATCTACCTGAGGACACAATCGGTGGTTGGGAACAAGGACGATCCACGAGCGATCAAGGCAGTCCTTGATCTGGTCCTTGTTCACCATTCCGGCGTGGCCGAGCATGAAGGCACCGCCATGAATGTCGATCACTGAGAATTGAGAGCAGTATTCTGGTTAGAAAGGAGAGCCTTGGGATTCTGAGGATGATATGCTGGCTTACGTGTGCAGTGACCATGACGAGTGTTGTCTTGGTCGTCTGTGCGAGGCAAGTATACGTCGACGTCGATTTCTTGACCATTTACGACCTTGTACACAAGTCTGAGCGGCTGCTCAAGCTCTTGTCCATTCGATGCCATCCTTTGTTCAAATCTCGTGATGTGTGTGTGCTTTCGACAGCTGTAGCATGGATGTTGCCTACTTCCAGAAGATGTACAGAGAATCGACAGTATTGGAAAGACACGACAGCCCGATCCCATCTGCTTCTTTTTCGGTGGCTTCGAGTCCGGCTTCCCGGGCCCCGACTTCAAGTCCCGACACGTCTCTGGTGGGTAGTACTTACACGTACCACCCCCACTCATTGCTCCTCACCCCGCACCCCCATTTCCCCGCAGCCAAGCTCTCGGCTTTTCCGGGGACCCGCCCCCTTGGACTGAGCGAACCGGAAGCCCGGGAGACCCGAGTGAAACCCCATTGAGGTACCATGACGGCCCTTTGTAGGTAGTCTCGGCCTCGGCGTTTAGAATGACAGACGGGCGCGAACAATCAGGGTCATGTAATTCGAGAATATCTATCAATCCAAGCCACCACCGCCCTCGGAGTTCCTAGACCCAGCCAAAGTCTTTCCTCCACGTCACTGTCACTCAACAGTTTACATACTACTACATTTGCCTTCAAATTACCTGCAACCATGGCAGCCTTGCCTTTAGTTGAGCTTCCCCCAGAGCAGCACGGCGACAGCTACATCGTCGACCAGCTCGAAGGCGAACGCGTCACCATCCCCGGCAGCAAGGGTGTCTTCCGCATCCTCGCGTCCTCAAAACAGACCGATGGTGGCATCGCCGTCTTCTCCAGCGGGGCAGTTCTTGCGGACGCTCCTGGTTTTCACTGGCATGCCGAAGCCCATGATGTGTTCCTGGTGACAAAGGGGTTCTTGAGGTTGTGGAATGGCGATAAGTGTAAAGTTTTGGGGGTTGGGGATTTTGCTTATGTTCCTCCTGTGAGTCCGCTCAGAGGTGCCGGCGAAGGGAAGCCGGTTCAATGTGCTTTTGACTGACTCGACGACTACACGCAGAATGTCATTCATAATCCTGAGACACTCGGCCCGCATACCGAGACACTTGGTCTCGTCGCACCAGGCGACTGGGTCGACTTCTTCCGCTACGTCAGCGAGACATACTCCGGCGTCATACTACCTGAGCACGACGACCGCGATCTCAAGTCCCTGCTGATCCCAAAGGTCATGGCCGCCAAGGACCGTTTCGACGTGAATTTTGTCAGAGAATACGACCCGCCCGCTGAGTCCGCGTGGGACGGTACAGAGAATAAGCTGCCAGGGCCGCTGGAACCGTATTTCCTGAGGGCGAATACTGGACCACGCTGGATGCTCGGTGGTGTTATGTCAAGGCCGTTCATCCACGCGGATCAATGTAGTGGCAAATTCGCCATCTCAAGTATCGAGTCTTCCAAGGTGTACGCCACATCTCCATTCGCAACGAAGAAGCTACGGTTTGGAAAGGTCGCGCATTGCTTCTGTGTGCAAGAAGGTATTCTGAAGGTCAGGTTGGGCGACGACGGCGACGCGTGGACGGAGGTCCGTGAGGGTCAGACGGTGCTCGTCGCTGCTGGCCAGGCTTTCTCAATTGACTTTGGAAGCCGATATGTTAGGGCTATCTCGTTTACGAATGGGCCTGGTATTGAGGAGGTGGTACGGTCTGCTGGTAAGCCGTATGCTGGGTTTGTGTTGCCGGAGGAGATTGACTCGTGGGATGAGGCTGCGTTTGTGGAGGCTTGTACGAAGGCTGGTGCCACCGTTTCATAATAAGCTGGATATTTTACAATTACAAGAACCGATGTTTTCAAACGTGCAGTGCTCTTGGGGTTCGAATGCTACAAGGCATCTGTGACCTGCCCCTAGATGGACCAAGCCGCTCTTGTCCGGACATTCCACCTTTAGACTTTAGCTTCGCCTGTACGTCGCCAACTTTGTTACTGCGGTACTTGTGGTCTACCGATCGTGCAATGTTCATAAGCGCTTGACTCCTGATTGGTTATGTTACAAGCTGGTCTCCCAGCAGGATTGGGATCACGGTGAAACATTAGGGCAAAGTTACGTGTGAAGACGATCCAGAAACTTCAAAACTAATAATGCTCTTCAGACCTGTTTCATACCCCCTAACAGACGGATAGTTTGTTCAAGCACTGCCTGTAGCGTCCAGATCGTGCTTGGAGAACGCACGGGCAGCAACACCCTTCTCAAACAACAAATCCAGCTCATCAAAGCTCCTTCCCTTCGTCTCAGGCACAAAGAAGAACAAACAAACAAGCATAATAAGACCCATGCCGAAGAAAATCCACCCAATGTTTCCACCAAGATTCGCCTCGTCAGAGTTGAACAGATACGGCAGAACAATTGTCCAGATGATGCTCACGATGCAGGACCATGTGTAGCCGATACCGACGGACTTTGCGCGCAGCCTTGTGGCTGAGATCTCGCCGGCGACGGCCATTGATGAGCCGATTGCTGGGCCGTAGGTGATGGAGGTGAATTGGAGGGCGATGCCGATGGTTAGGAGGGAGGAGTTGGAGCGTGGGACGACGGCGCCGATGCCCATGATCATGTACATGACTGAGCACAGGATGACGCCGGCGAGCATAAGTGTGCGGCGGGAGAATTTGACCATGAAGTAGATGTTGAAAATGGCCGAGACAACACCAGCACTGATACCAACTTGAGTGAGTGTCAGCACAGTCTTGCTGTCGAGACCAGTCTGGTTCAGGAAGTAAGGTGCATTAGACGACAGCACTGCACCACAGACTTGCGGCATGTACATGCAAATCAGGATGATCATGGTGCGACGCAGGTTAGACCCGCGGAAGCACTCGATATAAGTCGCCCTGACGGCCGAGAGTTGTCGCTCATGGTCCACGGTAGCTTGAATCTGTGCGATGCGCGCGCTGATGACCTCGTGAGGGCCGGAAAGACGTGTCAGGGAGCGAGTGGCGTCTTCTGTGCGGCCTTTCATCATCAGCCAGTATGGAGACTCGGGCATGAAGGGGATGCCGACGGCGAGGACGGCGGGGAAGGCCCAGGCTGCGGCGAAGAGGACTTTGTAGGCCATTGGGTCCATGATGGCGATGCGGGAGAAGGTTGATGAAACGGCGATGAGCAGGCCGAGGTTCTGGGTAAGTCAGAGGAATGCTACTTACTGAGAGAGGATGGAGCTGTATATGGGACGGAACTTACCAGCATGATAATATTAGCCGACAGTGCGATACCACGCATAGGCAATGGCGCAATCTCAGACACGTAGGTCGCCGTCGCAGTTTGCAGCATACCAACTGCAATGCCAGTGACGATCTTGCTTCCCAAAAAGTGCTCAGACGTATCAGCCGTAAAAGCAACAGCGATACCGGCAACGGCGAGCACAACACCAACAGCCATGGTGAGTTTGCGACCGATCTTGTCCTGGCCCCAGCCAGCCGCCAAGGAGCCGATCATCATGCCGACGTTGTAGGTGGCATTCCAGGCTGATTGCCAGTAGGCGGGGATGATGAGGGCGCCGTTGACTTCTTGGGCGAATGTCATCCTGGGAACAAAGGTTAGCTTCTCGCACTGCTTGGTGTCGTGTGGTGGATCAGGTTTAGCAATTGGAGGGACTTACTGGAACGCTGGCATAGCAAGGCACACAGACAGGACGAGGTTCTCATAACCGACGAGACATATTCCGACTAAATATTTCATGTAAGCACTCAAGTCAAGTCAAGAACAACCCCAAGAAGATGGGAAAGGGAGTCAGGGGGACTTACGATTCGCGAATAGAGACCACAAGATGATCTTGGGATTCTGTGCAAGACATTGCCAGGTAGTTTGCTCGTGGTCAATCGCCTCGATGACTTCCTCATTGTGGAACGCATTGGTTTTGGCAACGTCGATATCCTCCTGCTGCTGGTGCTTTGCAGTGTCGCTGTGAGCCATTTTGGCGACGGTGTGGGCAACGAGAAGGTGGTTGCGAACTGGAGGTATTGGTGAGGTAAAGGAGAAAGAATGAGGTGAAGAAGAAGGCGAGACAAAGACGAGAAGACCAGGAGAGCACTGCCGGATGGTTTGACGATCAACGAGAGGAGATCACGAAGGCGTTGCACAGGCTCATATAGAAAGAAGAAACCAACAAACTAGTCGATGAAAGTCTAGATCCAGATCCAGGTCCAGGAGAAAAGTCTGGGGCAATGTCTGGGGCTAGGCATGGGGTCTCCATCTTCGCAACGCACGCGAAGCACCTCCGGATATCCCGCCCATGGGGAAGCTACCATGTAAGCGCATTCGTTAGTGCCAAGCCTCATCCCGCACCACCTCAGAGTGGGAATTCCGGGATCACCCACAACGTCGCCATGTGCTCGCTACTACTACCTGATTAGTTCTTCTGTACCGGATTGTATAACCTTGTTCGGGCGAAATGCGACCGAGCTGTTATAGACGGACCGAAGAAAGAGAATAGTTCGATAGTCGACTTGTTAATGGTAGCCAAGGGGTCGGTAGTTCCCTTCGGCACTGCTTTGGCTGGTCCTCCTCTCGTCTTCCATCGGCTTGTGTAACGGCATCATTCAACGTCGGGGCCTTATCGCTTCACGTCTAAGAGTGATCAACCAAAGCATCGCTAGGCTTCCTTGTGAATATCATGTGTCAGGTGTTTTGTATTTTTCTTCTTTTTTGTATTCGTACTAAAAGAGGCGGAGGATAAAATGAGAATCATGACCAACAGTATATGTTCCTCCTTGTTGGTAGTTCTCACCTAAGCAGATCAAGTACCTTGAGCAAGCTTATCTCTCGCTATTACCTACAAATGCGTCCAAGTCGTGCCCTCCTTAACCTCAAACTCCGCCTTGCACTGCCCAACTAGCACGCCATACACTCCCGGCTGCAGCCTCCACGCAGAATCGTCCTCACTCCAGTAACTGCAAGCACCTTTCAGATCCATATCGATCGTGACAACCTTGGATTCTCCGGGCTGTAGCAGGACCTTGGTGAATCCCTTGAGCTCCTTTTGTGGTCGCCATACGGATGCTGTTGAGGCATCTGTGGTTAATGCTGCTGGTGTCACGTAGACCTGGACGACTTCACGGCCGGCCACGGCGCCTGTGTTGGCAACTTTGACAGAGCAGACCAGACTGGTTGAGGATGAATCCTGACCTTTGGCGACATTCGCCTTCAGATCGGAATACTCAAAATTTGTGTACGAAAGACCGTGACCGAACGGCCAGCGAATCCAGCTCGAGTCAGGATGCCGGTATCCCAGCTGTAGACCCTCCTCATACTTGACAGTATACTTTCCCTGCTCATTCTTCGCTGACGGAAAGTGAACAAAGCTCGGCGTCGACTCGAGGTTCTTTGGCCATGTTGTCGCCAGGCGGCCGCTGGGGTTGACCTTGCCAGTGAGGATGTCAGCTAGTGCGTTGGGTCCTTCTTGGCCGTAAAAGTGAGCGGCAACAATGGCGTCCACGTCTTCGGCGAAGGCAGTAACGTCGATTGGGTTCCCGGAATGTAAAATCACGACTGTCTTCTTGGCTTTAGCGGCCACGGACTTGATCAAGCGTGTCTGGTTTTCTGGCATGAGGATTGAGTTCATGTCAAATCCCTCCGACTCGTATTGACCATCTCGCCCGGCAAAAATGATGGCCGTGTCCGATGCTTCGGCCAAGTCGACGGCATCCTGGATGGCGATCGCTTCATCGTAGTACTCCTCAAAACAAAAGGTGACGGCATATGGTGTAGGTTCTCCGATGACCAACTTATCACGAGATTTGAGCGTGAGCTCGACGTTGTAAGTCTGACCGCCAACGAGCGGCACCTCAACACGAGACTCGAGAAGAACGTGGTTGAACAGAGTCTGCTCTGGTGACACATCTGTCCGGCCACCTGCCAGAACCTCTTTGCCATCGATCTTCAAGGTGAATAACCCTGTGGCCCGAACAGCCAGGGTATGGTGTCCAGTGCTGGGCGCCTTGAGCTTGGTGGTCATGACGAGATGGGAACCGGGCACTTTTAACCCCGGCTTGAAGTGGCCGAACATCCACACAGTCGCTCTGTCGATGTACTCTTTGAACACCGGAGTGCTGGGTTCATCGTCGTTGTAATAGCAGACGTCCACGCCAGGTTTGCCATTCTCCGCCTGAAGATGTTGCTTATCCGCCATGGGGATAATGCGCCGTGTCCGCACGCCGGAGACATGCCTCACAGACAACTCGTCACCGTCGAGAGCCTTCCTGATGGCTTCCACAGGGGAGATGACGTACTGCGGGTTGCAGGACGCGCTGCCGCCTCCTGTCACTACAGGCGTCTGACCAAACTCCCCGATCACGGCAACCTTCGGCCTCTGGGAAGACTGAAGAGGCAGCGCGTCATTGTCATTCTTGAGCAAGATGATGCCACCGGCTGCCAGGTCGCGAGCTACCTGGACGGTTTCGGGTATGACCTCCGAGTACTCCTTCTCATAGCGGTGACTGCGTTTCGTGCGCTCCCTGACCTCGAGCATTTTCAGTACGCGCGCATCAATCTCCTCCGTGCTGACCTCCCCTGCCTCGACGGCAGGGATGAGTTTGGCTCCGCGCTGGACGGGAAATGGCATTTCCAGGTCGAGGCCTGCCTTGATGGGCGCCACGGTGCTGTAGGTGCCGAACCAGTCGGACATGAAGAACCCTTTGTAGCCCCAGTCGTTACGGACGATGTCCAGCAGCCCTTTGTTCTCGGAGCAAGAGGTCCCTGCGACCATGTTGTACCTGCCACCATCACCAGGTTAGCCACAAAGCCATTCAACATAGACACCAGCCACGCTTCTGTGTGTCTTCCTCCCCTCTCGGGGCACATTGACGGATATGAGGCAGACTTACGCAGTCATCAAACCCACCGGATCCGACGAGCGAAGCAAATGCTGCCACGCTGCCAGATAAATCTCCCGCAGCGGACGAGCATTTAACTCCAAATCCACATTATAATGATGTCTCATAAATTCCGAATCATTACACACCAAATGCTTCACAACAGACCCCACACCACCAGCCTGAACAGCATTAACAATCGCCCCAGCAAGCTGACCAGACAACAGAGGATCTTCGCTAAAACACTCAAAGTTGCGACCGGCACGGGGATCGCGATGCATGTTGATCGTAGGACCCAACACGAACTGGGAGCTCTTCATATGTGCTTCTGTGACGAGTCGCGAGCCGAGACGGGAGAGGAGGTCTTTGTCCCATGTTGAGGCTAGGCAGGTTGTGCTGGGGAAGCAGGCGGTTGTCATTTCGCTGTCGTGGGCTTCGGGTCTGACGCCGTTGATGCCATCGCTGGTCTGTAAATAGCTTCTTGTCAGTCATTCCAGCTTTCAATGCTGGGTGAGGGAGAGCGAGACTCACGCAGAGGCGGTTGATCCCTAGTCTGGGAATGGAGGGTGTTGAGCGGAAGGTGTCGCCGGAAAGGAGCGAGACCTTTTCCTTGAGCGTCAGCTCTGAGAGCAACGCGAAGTTGTCGACTGCCATTGTTGTTTCGTTGATGCTGCTGCTTCTGCTTCTGCTTCTGCTGGCAACGCTGTTACTCTGGTGAAGAACATGCAGTGGTGCAGGTTTTAAAAAAGCTGGTCGCGGTCTGCCGCCTGACGGAGGTCGCTACTCTCCTTCCCCGACTTCAGTCCAGATCGTCCATGTCGGAGCATGTGGAAAAAAAGGTCCGACCTTGAATCCAGCGATCCATTCATTCAGTGCTCCATCTCATTCATGTACCCCAAGGACCACTCATTCGGGGAAGACGAAGGCGGGGATGGGGTCGGAGGTCGGTGGTGTGCCGGAAATCCCGAGCGGCATTCCCGGCACAGAGCTGAGAACCTAGCCTAGGTTCGATGCCCTACAGAGACTCGAAGGTAAGGATCGGATGAAACTAGTAGTATGTCTCATTGTATCTGTTCGCTATCGGTCTTCCATCGCCGCGTAGTGCATCATGTCGGCCTCCAGGTTGCTTGCATCGCCGACCGTTCCTGGTTCGAGGCAAGGCCAGTCACTCCAATTGAGATCGCTGAAATGTCCACCCAAGCTTTCCGCGGTACGTCACTGTTGCTAGAAATGATAGCTTTTAGTAATAATCTTGATTTGGCCCCAATCAGATTACCCTTGATTTATATCACAGCAATTTAAGAGGAGAAAGCTAGGCCTTGAACAAAATGTAGGGTGACACAGTAGTGAGTGTGAAATGGGAGACAAAAACCAACATTCCATACTGTGATTTTAAGCATATATCTTAAAATAAATTCTCAATGTACAATTCAGAAAGGAACAAAAAGATACAGACAATGTGATTTAGATCACTTATATATTATATTTATTGAGTACCTAAAAGCGAGAAGAGCGGCGGCGAGCTTCGTAGCAGACTAAGGTACAGGTTAAGCACAATGCGTGTGCTTCAGACCCTCCACTGTACTCAAGAGTTGCAATTTCACGTAACTTACAGCCCAGGAATGCTTCATGACACATAGGATAGTCTGGAATTGATGCAGGTGAATTTACAGATAGGTGCGTCTTCTGACGAAGTTTGACACATGAGACGTTGTAATGAAAGACTTTCGCTGCAAGACAAGTTGCAAATCGACTCATTCTTGCACGTCCCTGGCTCCGGTGGTCGCCTTCTGGAAGGACTTGAGTTCCTCAACGGGCTGTGAATTGACCACCTTGGCGCGTCTCTTTCACGCGTGTTCGCGGGGTCTGTAGCGAGGGCCATGACTCTAGGGCGACTCTAGGGCGGAACGAGGCAGGGATCAATGGGATAGCCACTTGTTCCCGTGACTGACACGCACTTTGGGACTGCCAAGGACAACTAGAAGCTGACACTGAGCAGCAATGAGGCTGAGCATGGTGAAGTCAGCACGGCAGAGCATAAGTTTATCGTTTGTCTTTTCCTAATTCAGGTGCAGGACGGGTAACAAGGTAAGTTGTAAATACACTTCAGAGTTGGCAACATGGTTATCACAAGTGTGGGGATATTCCTTTGTCTACCCGCGTATGTCGGTCAAATCATAAGCCGGGCGTGCTGACCCCCCTATTGACGGGATGCAATTTCGCGTAGCTTACAGCCGAAGGGTGCTTTACTCAGCCTACCTAGACTTCAGCTACTTCGTACTTTATCATTATGCATATGCTACGCGTCATGAGAATGGAGACAGCAAGATACGTCCAATACGTCCCCCATCGGCGACAAGACGATATGAGAAATGGAGGCCGTCGTTATGCTTGGGTCGCTTTCCTCGTAGCTGAGAAAGGCGCGGTCAGCCCTGTCAGGAATTATTATTAGTACAAATTGACGTAGCGCATGGCGATCATCCTTCGAGGAGGACCTGGTAATGAGGATCATCATGCACTTTTGACAACGCGTAACTTCACAGCCATTGTCGCGTCGCTCGCATGGAGTCACGGGTACAGCTTCCCTTGATTCTTCGTGGAATGAGAGTTAACAATGCACATTGTCAGCCTTCTCGGGCGTCGGATGTCGCTGGACTAGGTACATAAGGTACTGTAGGCTATGCAGGCTGTGCCGACATGATCAGCAGCCTCATGCAGGGATGCCATCCTACACTATCGCTGACTTCGCATCTTGCACCGGGTCTAAGATCACTCTTCACCGTCTTTGAAGGCACGGAGATCAGCCTTGTGGCCTTTCTCACGAGTCGGAATTCGGGGTATTGAACACGCAGGCTATGCATGTCAGCCAATACGATCAATCACCTGACAGCAAACACGCCTTGCTGTGGTACAGTGCCGCAACTGTCCGTCAGCCCAATTCGTTGCTGCACCACAAAGGAGTCCCGAGAAACGAAATGAGGCCGTCGCCAAGCATCGTCACTCGCAGGACCCTTTGTGCTCAGCAGCCTACCTACACGTCCGTCTCACTGCCTCACAGCGTCCAGGGGACTTTTCTGGGGTCTCGAATCCTTGGCACGTCAACTGCGCCGCGACGCCCGATCAGCCCCCAGTCAGTAATTCAAGGGGAAGATGGGCCCAATTGAGGAGCTCTTCGCGCAAAACCGACCAATTGGCTTGCATAGCGCGACTAATCTCGGGAAGACCCCTGCCTTTTTCTGTGCTTTGTTCGGCGTGATTCTTACTTCGAGTGTAATTTCAGCCGGGTATCGCTGCCTTTGAGCTGGTGGTGCCTGATCGTGACTACCGTGCCTTCACGATGGGGATAGGGGGGATGATCGAAGCCATGGATGCGAAGAGTACATATACCGAGCTTGGCCGGCTGTTGGGACGTCCTGACTGATTTGGAGGACTCCAGCTTCAAGCGTCATCACGGGATTTAGTGACAGAGTTTCAACTTAATCAATATGAAGTTCTCTCTCGCTGTCGCTGCCCTGTGCGGCACTGCTAGTGCCTCGCCTACCGTCAACCATGACCAGATCAACGAGCACATCGTGAAGCGTGGGGTCAATGGCTCTTTCATTCCTACGACTGCTCCTCATGAGAATATTTTCCGTGGTATTAGTGAGAAGGAACGCGATGCCATCTGGAAGTTTATGGAGAAGCAGGCCAACAGCTCTGTGTAAGTTCCGGGCTCGCCGCCCAGTGACGATGTAGGCGCAAATGAGAATCGCGGACGCTAATACCATGTTTCTCAGTCCTGGCGATCTTGAATTCGGATACAACAACCCATGGCTACTTGCACCGAACAAGACTGATGCTACGGGCTACCTCGACAATGGCGGAAAGAAGCCCAAGCGCTATGCTCGCATCATCGGCGATGGACCCTGCTACTCCAGGGAGTACATGGTTGGGTTAGATGCTCCAATTAATGTCCCCAATTCTCGGGGAACCTGTCTAACACTGTCAGACCTCTGCCCATCTGCTCCAAGACCAAGGCTGTACCTCTAGATTACGCCAACGGCGGCAACGCCACACGCGTGATCGAGAACTGCGATCCTTCCGACTGGGACGACGAGGAAGAATGGGAAGAGGAGATCGAGGAAGGCAATGGTCCTCCTGGTAGCAACAGCACCAGACTCGCTAGACCTCCTGGATCTCCACCACCAGAGCATCCGGATACCCGACGCAGAAAGAGGAGCGCCAAGAACCTCAAGAAGAGGAAGATCGAACGTCGAGACCCTCATAACCCGTATGAAGAGGAGCAGAAGTGGGATGGGGAGGAGTTGCCTCATGATGATAAGGCGCCTCCTACCGCTATCTTGCCTGATGGTGCTCGTCATGAGTTTGACCCTAAGAACAACTACGTCTCATGGAGTATGTTTTATCCCTTGTTTTGCTGCCATGAGTTTGACTCACTTTTTCTTAGTGGACTACACCTTCTTCGTCGCCACTGGTCCCGGCGGTATCTCTCTTCACGACGTTCGCTTCAAGGGCGAGCGCGTCGTCTACGAACTCGCCATGCAAGAAGCCCTCGCCCACTATTCAGGCCCAGACGAGTACCAGAACTGGGCTTCCTATCTCGACGTCAGCATCGGCTTCACCGAGTTCAACCTCATCCCCGGCTACGACTGTCCCTCATACGCCACCTACACCGACGCATTCTGTCTCTTCGAGTTCCCCAAGGACTACGGCATGAGCCGTCACTTCAACTACGACTACTACCATGCAACCAAGAACACTGCTTTCATGTTGAGGAGTATTAGCACGGTCGGCAATTATGATTACCAGACTACTTATGAGTTCCATCATGATGGGAGTATTCAGGTTATTGTTAGGGCTACGGGGTATATCCAGGGCGATTCTGATGTCAAGGGTAATGATGATGCGAATGGCGAGTATGGATTCCGTATTCGGGAGGATTTGTCAGGATCGATGCACGATCATGTCCTCAACTTCAAGGCCGATCTTGACATCAAGGGAACCAAGAACAGCCTGTTCAAGACCGAGTTCGTTCCCAACTCAGAGGTCTACCCCTGGTCCGGCGGCGCGGTATTCAACAACATGAAGGTCGAGAGGAGCTTCGTGAGCAACGAGGCAGAGGGCAAGATCAACTGGGCGGCTAATTCTGCAGCTGCTTATGCTGTCGTCAACAAGGATGAGCCCAATGAGTTCGGAGAGTTCCCTGGTTTCCGCATTTACCCGTCGCTGGGTTCTTCCATTCACAACACCGTGGAGAACTCGTCAGCGCTGGGTGGCAACTCGCTCCAATGGGCGACGCATCAGCTCTACGCTCTGCAACGCAAGGACTCCGAGCCAGTGTCGATGCATCCTTCTCCTGGCTGGGGCAGCGATGAGCCGCGTATTCTCTTCAACGACTTCTTCGACGATGAGTCTCTTGAGCAGGAGGATATTGTGCTGTACTTCAACTTGGGTATGCACCACATGCCTGATACCTACGATCTGCCCGTCACGGTCTACCAGGGCGCGCAGTCTGGTATTACCATCCGTCCTCAGAACTACCAGCGAAGCAGCAACGCCATCTCCACGCGTCAACAGATCCACATCACCAACAACGGGGGAGTCATTTCGAAGGAGACGTACGGCGTCAAGGATTACGCTGGGTCGTATGACCTGGATCAGGCGAATCCTCCGTTCTTGCCCGAGCCTTATGACTCCGCGGGATGGGAGGACGATGGCGAGTGGGAGGAGGGTGAGGGTGACAACGATGGAGGTGATGATGAAGAGTAGAGGTTGGGATTGAAGGGGATAAATTGCATTTACATACGGTATTAGAATGGGGCATTCGGGATTGGGTATTCAGAC